>SNQN01009477.1:0-13519 GCA_008642245.1 Bassia scoparia
AAACTAAAAAGTATAAAATAATACTCCCTCCATAACATAATTCTTGCAACGATATGACATAAAATAGAGGAAAAAAAATGTCAAATCGTGTAGAGGGAGTATAATACTTTCAACCAGAATGATTTAGATCACACACAATATTTGGAGATAACCAAAAAAGTTACTGAATGCTAAATTGTAACTTATGCAAGGGGTACTGTAGTAAAGTCTAGGAAAATGAAGAGAAGATGAGATATACAACAAACAATTGTATACACCAAATTTCCAACATTCAGGAGAACATTACTGAAGGCACAGAGCATCCCCAAAGCACTGGAACCYAAAGTCCGAAATAGAATCAGATAAGATGATGTATGAGTTAATCAAATGCACAATTTTCACAATTTTTTTAAGAACAAGAATCAGCTAGTTTTCTTTTTGTGCATAATATATGTATCACAATTCACAATCCACGATTCCGGATTTTAGTAACTAACTCATCAAGGTGTTGTACAAGTTAAAATCTCGGGAAATCCGAGATGTTCTACAACAGAGGAAGAAAAGATATCTCCCATAAAAATAAGCCGGAAAATTCTTTACAAGAGAAACGATGCTCTTGGCATTCCTTTGGACCACCCCATCCATTCTTTTTGGGCACTAGCTCATACCATGCACCAAAACAATTAAGAACATGCTTCAAGCTTTGGAAGCAAACCTCTCCATGCTTCAGCAATGGTGTTGGCCAAGCGCGCTTGTCCTTTGGCAAATTCATGAAATGCTAACCCCATATCTGCTGTTTTCTGTTCTTGGAAACGTGCCATCTCTTCCTCCATTAATCGAACAATAGTCTCAAACCTTTTCGTTGCTTCCTCACTCTCGGCTTTTAGCTGCAATAAAAAATYAACAATAAAAGTTGAATAACTCCAGTATTCAGACTACCATCAATGGAGAAAACAACTAACCACCAATTTGTATGAGACTCTTACCTCCCTGTATTCAGACTCAGCATCTCTGTACTTGTCTGACCTTGTCAGCATGAGCTTGTCTCTGAAGGTTAACAATTAAGGGGTAATCAGAGACAAACAAACTACTGTCTTAATCAACAAATTTTAGCTCGATAAACAAAATTTGACAGAGGTCTTTAAGGGAGAATTAAATTGACAATTGGTAAGCAGCAAAGAATGCTAAAATGATCACACATCATTGAACAGCAATAAAATTAAGTTAGCATTAGCATTACAATTTACAAGCAATATGCAATGATCYAAAGGCTGTTGCGTATTTTTGCACAACAGCACACAGAAAACATACACATTGATTTCCTTCAGCTTCACCGTTTCAGCGAGCTCACAATGTTGCTTGAAGGCAGCAGCTCTCTCTGCTATAGTTGCCTGTTCATGTGCAAAACGTAATCTCGCATCAGCAATGTGTTTATCAACAGCAGAAACTTCCATCTGAGATAATAAACTAAGCTACAGAAAAGAACAAATTACTAATATCTTTAATCTAAGCTAAACTGAATTTACATAATCCACATATTCTCTCTTTCTACTAACAATTAAGAAAAGGCAATCTATGCATAAGATAGGCCAAAAGAGGACCTTAATTGATTGCACAGCACGGACATAATCTTTTAGAGGCTCTTCAAAGTTCATTAAAGAGTGTGAGCCTGCATGATGGAACAACGTTAAATCTCAGATCCTCAATTGCTAAACATTAACAACAATTTACTCAAGACAAAAGCTATTAAACAATTAGCAAAGGGTATAATGAGGAAACCCTGCCTCTGCTTGCAGTTTGATAGACAATGTTTCTGACTTTGCCAAGCTCAGCAAATGCCTTTCCAAGAGAATCTCCCTCACAGGCACCTAAGAGTTTAACTGCCTTCCCAAACTCTGATAATGATTGCCCGAGTCTCTGGAATTGTAACAAATAGTTTGTGTCACACAATATGCATACATCAACAGGTATAGACACAAATGCTATAAGAAAGCAATAGCCCTTCCATCACCTCTATGCCTCTTCACAAGGCGAAAAGCATGCTTCTGTGCTTCGGCCAAGTGCTCTTCCAGCTCAAAGACATAACGTTCATCTTCTCATACTCAGGAGTTGATTCTTCAACAGGCTTTTCTTTGCCTAAAACAACATCACTGACTTTGGATTGCATGTCCTGGTAATATTGGTGAATATGATATTAACAAAAAACAGTGACTAAATGATAAGTATGAAGTTAGTTCAGCCCTTACATAAGTTAAAAATTAGTCTTGACTCTTGAGAGAAGACACATAATGGAAGCATTTACATAAGTTAAAAATTAGTCTTGAGAAAAGACTTTCCTAACTCCTGTGTGTATCTTTTCTAGGAAAACATTTAAATCATAGGTAATTACATGCTATTTTAAGCATACCTTGAAAATTTGCATAAAATCAGAAGGCTTCTTCTTGAATATACTGATATCTTGAGCCCTCACTCTCTCCATCGTCTGGCAAAAAAAACCCGTGTTTATAGAATTATGTTAGTTGAGAACAGCGAAAACAAACATAGACAGGGATAAATGTTGCAGCCAACAAACAGAGCTTACGACACAAGAATTAACCAGTCCTTCCTAAGTTTCTAAATACTAAGACAATCAGTCTCTTTCTTTTTCAGATAACAGATGAATCAGACACAGAACTATTAAGCAGAATTATAAAGATCAGCAAAGATACAAAACCTTATGTCTTATCCAATATCAAGCCATTATTCTTCACAATTGGTCAAACAAATAGAACTATCTTCCTAGAGAACATTGATGGTCCAGACTTTCCACAAGCACTCAAGTAGCACGAAACAATCTCCATGCTTTATTATCCTGTTCTGGTAACTAGCTAGGGACAGTTCAAACACCAGGATCTTTCTAACAAAATGAATATAAAATGTCTTACCTGGAAACTGTAGCTGCAGACTGATATCAACTAAAATCTTTATCTCGCCTAGACTTTGTCTCTTCTCATCATCTCATCTCAATCATTGACTCTATCACTCTTTTAAAGTTTAAACCAGATAAACTGCCATGGACTCATGCCTTCCAAGCATCAAGCTATGCTTGGATCATCTGCATTCAGCAGAAAACCCAAGTTCCATTGCGGAGCACTAGAATTTCACAGATCCCCTTAATCTTTGCTCTCGTGCAGTCATGCCTCAAAATCAATAGAAATCATTGAAGTAAGAAACGCACAAATTCATACTTTCTCTCTCTAAACCCATTTAAGGTTGTAGAGGTTCGCCATCCACCACATTGCTAACTAGTTCCTCCCTTTCTTCCATCCTGAAAAATCATTAGCCCAAAATTTGAACTTTATGCCTACTGGCCAATCTATAGTCTATTATTCAATTGTGTATCTACTCTCCTACATAGATCACTGCTCTGATCTAAAAAGCTATTATCTTCGTTGACCTCCCTTCAACTACAACATATTCTCTTTTTCTTGCAAATTGAGAATTATTCAATAATAGTGTTTTAAAATTTATACATGGTAAAACTTCGTAAAAAGAAATAGTTACTCCTATTAATTCATCTCAACACTGGAATTCTCAAATGACGCAATTAAATTCATAATCCATTGTTTGCTTAACCTAAGATCACAAATAGATATATTGAAATTTCACATACTGTTTGGGAATTGGGAGTGACTGAATTCATTCCTCACAGAAAATTCTAGCAATCAATTGAAAAAACAAAACAAAAAAAATCGACATCCTAAGCTTTATAAACTTTATCAAAATAGAGCATCTTAATCCTCCATGAAAGAGACAAAAATAAGGTTTTATCCAAAAAGATCTACCAAACACAATTATCTCTAATAATCAAATTTTATACATTCCACACTTGAGAAAACGGAAAACAAATCATACATAAAACAAAATCAAAATATAATTCATTATACATTTACAATAACGAACCAACAACAACAAAAAGAAAGAAACAAAGAATAACAATGAATCATTGAATTTACCAATCTGAAAATTTTGAAGTTCACCAAAGGAGGAGACAACGACAACAATAATGTTTCAAGATTTAATTTGTTTTAGTGAAACAAGAAATGTGGAAACTGAAATGAAGGTGGTTGGGAGTCGAGAGAGAAAGAGGGAAAATGTGAAGAAATACCAATTGAAAATATGAAGAGAGTATTGTACAAGGAAAAAGAAATAAGGGTTGAAAAATTCTAAATGACGGCCCATAACATTGCTTTTTCAATTACTCTTTTTTGGGCTATTCTAAACAGTTTTGGATTCGAGTAAAAACATTTATTTCAAATTCTTACTTTTCCGACGGTGAATTACCAATCCATCATTTGAAATGAAATATTTGTATCCAAACAGGGCATAAGATTAATACAATCTACTAGGATAAGAATCTCTGCAAAATTGTTAATTAGCAGCCAAAAAAATTAAGGGAAATCCTCAATGGTAAGAGTCTTCCCATTTATTTAAAATATCATTGGTAAGTCTCAATTTCCTAATTTACTCATCCGTGATCTTATTAAGGATTTTAAAGGGTAATTCATGCAAAACAAAACATTTCTAAATTTTAACCTCAAACTAACCCTAAAGGATGAAAATGAACCAAAAAACTTCATCTTCCCCTGCCCATGCTTTAAGTTAATACTTTCATGTCTTTATAGATATTGTGCATTTGTGCTTGCATAGCATTCTAACATTAAACGAAACACGGGGTTCAGTCCCGCTTGTGTTCCCGCTTGTGCTCGCCTTGACTTGCTCAGCCGCCACAACTCACAAGCCCCAAATGTCCATCGTCAAAAGAAATTCCCCTTGCGTTACTATGTCCTCACAATGCCCCTTTTCCGCATAAGGCTTGTGTTCTTGCCTAAAAAAGGCTAGATCGTGCTTCCAGCGTTAAATAGTTAAGACCGTAACGGTAGCAAAATTTGTGATACTTAAAGTGGATGGATTTTGAGCACCTAAACTAAAACATTCAAAACAAGACATTCCTAGTCATTTTTTAAACCAATTTCGACTTCAAATTTGATTCTTAAAGTCAAAATACCTCTCAAACCTATGAGATCAACGATAATTAACCCATCTCGTCAAAAAAAAACGATAATTAACCCATGAAATTCCTAATAAGGTCAGGATTGGAAAAAAAAAATACGGGCTTGCCAATGATATTTTTAAAAAAATAAAATAACCATTGAAAAACGAAGGAAAAAAGGCTTACCATTGAGAATTTATTATGATCAATGATTAATTATTAATATCACCATTTAAATGAGATATCAAATTCTTTTTTGTAGTTACCATATATAAACACCTAAATTAAGATATGAACAAAGATAATTTGTCTTATATTTTTATTTGATTGACGCTTGGGCATGTAAGACGGAGACCTCAGAAGGCACTGGTGCGGAGAGTGAAAAAGTGGGATCAGGGAGATTTTAAACGAGGTAGAGGGAGACCGAAAATGACTTGGTGGGAGGGAGTTAAAAAAGATTTGAAACTGTTGGATTTARAAGCGGATGAGACTCTCYATCGTAGGGAGTAGAGGAGGAAAATTCATGTGAATGACCTCTCGAAATAATCACGTTTGGTTCATGTTAGTCGACCCCACTTATGGAATTAAGGCTCTGATTGATTGATTGACGCTTGGGCGTAATGTTATATCACCATTTAAATATATCAAATTCTTTTTGTAGTTACCATAGAGTACATTAGTAATTGAGGCAAGTAAAGAGATCTTGGGCATTATGTTACTCATGGAGGCAACAAAAAAAATAAAAACAACTATACTATAGGTTGAAACTTGAAATCATTAATATCAGTAAACACGGTCCCACATGAGAGAAGTACAACCACTTCAGCAGCTATATGCAAAAGCATTAATAATAAGAAGTTACTTGTGAATTGAGCATCCAGTAAAATATCTCTTTCATGAAGATTAGTTAATAGTTAATGCATTCCTAATGGTATTAGCGTGACAACATAAGGCAACTAACCTCCTCATCTGCTTGCAAGAACAACCTCAGATCATCACTTTGGCGAAGCTCAGGATGTGATGCTATCCTGTTCACAAATATATCCAATCCTTGACGTCTCATTTCAATAAATTCAGCACTGAAGCGAAATTTCTCTACAAGGAACAAACAAATCATATTCAACGGGATATAACCAAGATAACATAGATTAACAATCTAACTATATGTAGCTCTCATAAGAAATCCAACAGTGTTTAAAGAGGTTGAAAGAATTAATAAGTTCACTCAACAATCAACATATAGTTTGAGGGGATACATGGAAACTAATAAAATTAAGATAATAACACATGCAAAAATTTAATGCTAGATAAGTTCAGCAACCAACAAGAATCAAACAAAAAGTCTGATATAGTAAGGTRAAAAGACTAAATTTTATCAGGTATATAATCCACGTGCCAGCAGTCTCRACGGTAGCATAATTACACATGAAATTCAAAATATAACAACTTTCATCTTAAATAAAACTCTTTGGTCGCCAGAATTAGAGATTAGCTCATTAGCATATCCTGTAAAGCCTTTTCTTGATTCTTTTCCCTATTACATAAGAGTAGTCCATAATTTGTGCTGAGTAAAGGAAGTCATTGCAAAAAGAAAATTCCAAACTCGGGCAACAGCAACTAAAGCATGAATGTTTGTCATGAGCAACAAATTACAAGGGTTTTCAGTCTTTCCACAGTGGTCCATCTCTTGAAATTTGAGACTGGAAATATGCCCTTATTGAGAATGGGAACTATGATTGTAGAGCCAAAACTACATAAACTGTAATCTTAACAAAATAAGTCGGTTGTCAGGTTTACTGCGATTGTAGTTGTATAACGCTTTTTTTAAAAGATACACAAGCACAGAAATGTATAAGTTATGCAGTAATGGAATCTACAACTTAAAGACAAAGTCAAAGTTTTCTTGAATTTGAAAAATTAAAGTATTCAAAACACCATTCTGAATAACAGATGTAGCAGAACACTCAACATAATAATCACTTAGCGCATTAAGCATCAGCCCCAACCTCGCTAATTATTTACAATTATTAAAGTGAAACTACACATAATTAGGAAAATTCTCACCAACTGCACTTTTCTCTGGAAGAGGGGGTATGAAGATGCCTTTGTATCTCTCAAAAAGGCGATCACGTAACCAAACAAAATCGTTATATCGTCGAATAACAATTTTTTCCTGTCCTTGATAATCTGGCAAATTTGTCTGTCAAACATGAAACCCAAAACACTTACAAGTTAGGCTTAGCTATCCCGAAATTACATAAATCAAACAATGATAACACAATATTGCTTAATCCTTCAACATCCCATATCATCAAGACAAGTGTAAATTGATTTCTCATAAAAGAAAGGTGTTCAAACCAAAGAACATAGAAAAGATCATTATATCAACTAACTGAGTGGAGCACCGGATCCTACTTTGGTAGACGAACAAATGCCGGAAAAACAACGACAAGAAATGAAGTTTAACCTCCCTTCACAACTTTCTCTACTTAGTTTGCTTTATTTCTTTACAGTGCTGCTTGAAGAGAAAAGAAAGAGCAGGGGAAATTGCCTATTCTTTTACTTTCTATTTTATGGTTTCGCCAATCTCTTCCTGAGCTCATTTCAATATTTAATTAGTGAACAATTTCAGTTCTAATTCGAAAGTTAATTACATAAAGTTGGTTTCCATTGCTGGACATAGGACGACTTTAACCATTCTGATTTCTCTCCAGATTCATGTTGAGAGAAATCAAATTTTCTTCTTCAACTTATGCATGGTTACAGCATGTGGGTTACAGCTATTAAATGGTCCTTCAGTCTGGAATACCTTTTACACGTTATCACAATTGTAATCTGAATTAATCAAAGTGTGAAACATAAATTTTCACATAGCATAATTTTCGTGCCATATGTCTCTAAATGTGAGCGAGTTTTCTTGTAATGATTTATAAAACTGAAATCAGAAAACATCATATTAGGAATCTTAGTTAGTTGCTAAACGACAAACTCTAATCAATTCATTCATACGATACAAGGGATATTCAACTTATTGTCTTCAATAGATCACATATAATGCAAATTCATTAATATTATAATTGGGAATGCTAGAATCTCAAAGACATATATGTCTCCATGGTAGAAATCTATGCATTCATGACCAATTAAAATTCAAGATCTGCCAGACCTGAAGGTTTCACAGTGCTACGTGTCAATCGTAGTTGACATCTCACATCCTCGAGTATATAAACATATATTATCCACTCATCCTTATACCAGCCATCCTCGATTCTCATTTTCAGTTAGCTTCAAAAATCTACATATCTTCACAGAATCTTATAGTTAAGTCCAGCAATTGTGCTCCTATGTTTTAGCCTTTTACAGTCGGTCTAACTTCAAATTCTTTTACAAGAATCGTCAAAATGCCCGAACTTTCCGATAAAAAACACGGCCCTACTTCAGTCCTTCAGAGATTCAGTATCTATAAGCGCAAGCTTTCTGCATATCACCACAAACCAAGGAAACCTACTTCCCACCACTCTTAAGTCTTGCAATATACTTATACATCACTCAAATTATACTAAAACGATACTGTACAAAATATATAACATACAGCAATACTACATTATTCCAAAAATTATTCAAAATCATCCAATTTTATAACTAAAACTTTAATAACCTCATCTTCTTCTCTCAGCAGTATTTCATCGTAAATCACTGTATTGGACATGAGATTATTCCCTAATTCCCCTAAATTCAAACATAACATTCAAATTATATGTTACATGCAACAGCGGTAAGTACAAATTAAAGCTTCATACCAAAATAATCAAAGTAATAATCCAAATTACATCAATAATACACGGAAAGTCAAAATAAAAAAAAACATGATCAATGAAAACTAATTGAGGAGGATTTCGAAGTAATTAACCTTGTAAAACTCTTAGAGATGTAAGCCTGAACTCCATTGCCTAATTTGACAGGATCAGAGACTGAAACTGAGAGAAATGGTTGAGATTGAGGAGATCTAGGGCTTTGAGATGAACCTGATGATGAACTTCTTTGATTTTGCTGCATTTTTAGTTCTTTTGATTTTTGTTGATTGATTGATGATTATCGTTTTTTGTCAGAACGAAATTGAAGTTGGTTGTTTTTGGTGATAAAAATAATTTGGCACTTTTTAATTCGGAGGATTTAGTAACACGTTTTCTCTACCTCAATAACTCGTGCGAGTTTACTTGAGTCGGGTACGTTTGGTGAGGGAAAGGTTTTGGATAAATTATTTGTTTGTGTTTTGGGGTTAATTTTAATCACTTGAATTATCTCTCACTTTCCATCCATAAATTTGTTTATTACATTTGAGTATATGATAATTTTGTTATTTTGTTAACCTTTTCGTTTTCTATTTTATGTTTTTTGAAAAAAAATACTCAGTAAAAAAAAATTGTTTTAAATTTAGTTGTCAATTTTCAAATTCAACATGTTTTCAATAAGTTTGACTAATTTTTTAGTCAACTTTATAAGAAATACACTATACCATATGACTTTGAAGAAAAAAAATAATCATAAACTAGAAAACCATAGTGAGGTTGATCAAGCTCTAAATGTGACTATTTTATTTGTTTTTATGTCCTTTTTTCCTCTCTTTATCACGTGTCAATTTATCTCTTTATCCATTTACCACTTAAACAAGAAATATTGTCCAAGAGACCCTAAACTCTAATTTGTTGCACACTTGCACCCTAAAAAACAGAGAAATTGCAAGTAAGAGTATTGATGACATGAACGATTGTAAAGATTAATTTTAGGAAGCCCTCATGTAGTCACGTGAATGATGTGATGTGTGAGTGTGTGGCCTGGCCATAGTGAATTGTTGATCAAAGGTTGTGTCGATGGTCCTCGATACATGTCACTCAATCCTATCAAGTTTAAATCACAATAGGAGATAGTGCCAAAATCAAGAAGAAAAACGTGATATGTTCTTCGCTATTTAAATCGCACTAATAGAGTTATAGACTGGTATTGACTTTTGAAAATTAATATGTCCGATAAACATATGATTTTGTCCTAGAAAATGAATAATAGCAACATATATCTTCAAAAAAATCTTCCACTCTGTATGTTGTTACATGTTTAATAAAATCAATTATTCAGGTAAATTGATTGTCATTTCACCAATTTGTTATACTTCGTAAGTTCGTATTAATAATGAGTGATATCATGATATGGACACTCTAATCCTTTTGTGAAGAAAAAAAGCATAGAAAAATGTGATTTTTAAATATAAGTATCTATATTTATTTATTTATTTATTTTGAAAGGATATAAGTATGTATATTAGTCATAGGAGTACCTTTATCTTGTTCATTATTATTTCATACGTGCGTGTTAAATTTTGGAACGCAAGAAGTATAATGGGAATTGAAAGATGAATACCATAAGAATAAGTTACAAATTGCTATATTTGGTTAGTTGACGGGTATTTTTTGTTTAGCTGATAGTATAATTAATTGAGTTTTGAGATTATGATGNAAAAAAAAAACATGATCAATGAAAACCCTAATTAGGAGAATTTCGAAGTAATTAACCTTGGTGAAAACTCTGTAAGAGATGTAAGCCTGAACTCCATTGCCTAATTTGACAGGATCAGAGACTGAAACTGAGAGAAATGGTTGAGATTGAGGAGATCTAGGGCTTTGAGATGAACCTGATGATGAACTTCTTTGATTTTGCTGCATTTTTAGTTCTTTTGATTTTTGTTGATTGATTGATGATTATCGTTTTTTGTCAGAACGAAATTGAAGTTGGTTGTTTTTGGTGATAAAAATAATTTGGCACTTTTTAATTCGGAGGATTTAGTAACACGTTTTCTCTAACTCAATAACTCGTGCGAGTTTACTTGAGTCAGGTACGTTTGGTGAGGGAAAGGTTTTGGATAAATTATTTGTTTGTGTTTTGGGTTAATTTTAATCACTTGAATTATCTCTCACTTTCGACCCATAAATTTGTTTATTACATTTGAGTATGTGATAATTTTGTTATTTTGTTAACCTTTTCGTTTTCTATTTTATGTTTTTTGAAAAAAAGAATACTCAGTAAAAAAATTGTTTTAAATTTTTAGTTGTCAATTTTCAAATTCAACATGTCTTCAATAAGTTTGACTAATTTTTTAGTCAATTTTATAAGAAATACACTATACCATATGACTTTGAAGAAAAAAAAAAACCATAGTGAGGTTTTTTTTTACGGGAAGAATAAGATTTCATTAATAACAAATGGTCAAAAGACCCTTACAATCAATAGAAGAGAAAACAAAATTTTCAACAAAAATATAAAACACCTTAAAACTAGTTACATCGCAGATTTGATTTAAAATAGCCTTAATAAAAATCTTCATCCGAAACAATACAATATGTGAGTTCGCTCTCATTCGGCATAACGTCCGCTGATGCGTAGTTGTTTGGATGAACATACTTTTGTGATTTTCTAAATTCCTTCCGAAATTGTGAAACCCTAAATCTCCATTTTTGAACAAACAAAAACGAAACCCTAGATAATCTAATCCTCCACAACGGAAGACAAGAAAACTAAACTCCAAACTCTCACAAAAGGAGATAATAATAAACCCAAAAATTAGGGATAAAATTTTCATAAACAGAGGTTGTCGGACATAGTGAGGTTGATCAAGCTCTAAATGTGACTATTTTATTTGTTTTTTATGTCCTTTTTTCCTCTCTTTATCACGTGCCAATTTATCTCTTTATCCATTTATCACTTAAACAAAAAAATTGCCTAAAAGCCCGTAAATTTTAATTTGTTACACCCTAAAAAACAAAGAAATTACAAGTAACAGTAATTTTAGGAAGCCCTCATGTAGTCATGTGAATGACGTGATGTGTGAGTGTGTGGCCATAGTGAATTGTTGATCAAAGGTCGTGTGACTCGTGTCGATATATGTCACTCAATCCTATCAAGTTTAAATCACAATAGGAGATAGTGCCAAAAACAAGAAAAAAAACGTGATATGTTCTTTGCTATTTAAATCCCACTAATAGGGGAGGAATGATAAATCTAGCGCAGCTAGAAGCATAGCGCGTCTATTGTTTGACACTGTTTGACACTGTGCGAGCACTGTTCACTTGTAAAAAAAAAAAAAATTATTCAATCCTAACATTGTGTGGAAATATATAAACATTGTCTTACGAATTTGTAACATTGTCCAACTATATACCAAACATTGTCTCAACGCAAGCTAACATTGTCCGACAAACTTAATAGCCCAAAATCGCGTTATACTCATAGCAGCGATGAGCCTTTACTTCCTCCTAATAGAGTCATAGACTAGTATTGACTATTGAAATTTAATATGTCCGACAAACACATTAATTTGTCCTAGAAAATGAATAATAGCAACATATATCTTAAAAAAAACTTCCACTCTGTATGTTGTTATATGTTTAATAAAATCAATTATTCAGGTAAATTGGTTGTCATTTCACCAATTTGTTATACTTCGTATTAATAATGAGTGATATGGACACTCTAATCCTTTTGTGAAGAAAAAAAAGCATAGAAAAATGTGATTTTTAAATATAAGTATCTATATTTATTTATTTATTTATTTTGAAAGGATATAAGTATGTATATTAGTCATAGGAGTACCTTTATCTTGTTCATTAATATTTCAGATGTGCATGTTAAATTTTGGAACGCAAGAAGTATAATGGGAATTGAAAGATGAATACCAGAAGAATAAGTTACAAATTGCTATATTTGGTTAGTTGACGGGTATTTTTGGTTAGTTGATAGTGTAATTAATTGAGTTTTGAGATTATGATGATGACATAATGACGTTTCCCTTTCAAATGAGGGCTATCCATGTGGACGCGGATAACTACAATTTTTTAAAAGTATTTGAAAACAGTTATCATTATGAATGGAAAAAAACTTAGTCTATCCACCGAGTTAATGATAGTAGGGTAATTCAATCCATTAATTTAATGAGTAATATTTTAATATTACGAGTAGTAATTGGTAGAATACCCACTGGATGTGGATTATTAAAGTTATTCTTTTTTGGCGACTAAAACAAAACAAGATGAACACTATAATTACAAGTTTATAACCATATACATATCAAAATGAATCAAATTAGATTCTGCTTTGACCAAATTTAGAACACTATAATTACTTGATTTTACTAATAAAATGGATTATAATTATATTTATTAGATGATTACTCTTGCAGAAAGGGGAACTGATAAACAAGTCTATAAAGTATAAACTATAACAAAAGAAGATCTCCTCAATCAATACACAATTAGATAAAGATCTTACCTCCAAAAAAAAAAAAACAAGAGAGATAAGATCACAAAATACATAATTATAGTCTTATGGAACAACTTCATCCTAATTAAAGGAAAAGGCCCACTAGTCCAATGGCCCACAATAACATGGATTACTAGTATATGATTGGTTACATGAGGGGAACCTTTCACATTAGGTAGGAAGCATATTGCATTTGATCAT
>SNQN01009478.1:0-19444 GCA_008642245.1 Bassia scoparia
ACCTGCGGCCAGATCTCATATGCCGGCGCAACCAACATCAACGAGGAATCATGGTTACTCAGATGATGAATTAAAAAAAATAAAAAATAACTAACTAACTGTAGTCGACGAGCGACCTACTACCGACACTTCCTCCGCCGCCAAAGCCTCCTCCAACGTTGAATCCGGTTCTACATCCGCTGCCAATGCCGCCGCTACAGCCTCGGCCTCTGACATAGTCTATTGAGCTACTACTTGTTCGCATTTCTTTCCGGTGACCGCCGCCTCTAAGCCTCACACGTCTTAAATTTTAGTGCCGGCCTTTTTTGGGTGGCGGCTGCACAGACATGGTGTATGTTTGGTTGTTTTTGTCGTTCAGAGCAGAGTCATTAAACTGGGTGGAATTTAGTTTTCGTGAATAGGGGTGGAGTGATGGGAGTAGGTGATGGAATGTGTAAAGGGCTTTTTGGGAATATTTGCTAATATTTTGGGGCGAGGATTAGTAATATGGGGCGAGGATTAACAAAGTCCTATTAGCAGRAACACATAACGAAGTAGGGTCGTCATTGTCCGAGGCTACCTGCAACGACTGCGACCAGCCTTGATGCTATTGCACTTGCTAGTGCATTGTTTGCATAGCCCCCCAACGACCCTAAGGTCTCTCGTTGCTGCTGCACTGCCCATTGCTGTTCTACCTGCTAATTAATTCTAATGAACTATCCCCTGTTGTTGCGTGATTACAGCTGCTACAACAACCTACTCAGCCCTCGAATATATAAAAGCCTAAATCCATAGTACTCGTTCGAAAGTAAATTGATTCAAATCCTACAACACCATTCACTATTTTTAAGTATTATTTTATGCAATACTCGGAGTAGAATTAATCTCAATAGAAACTATTAACTACTAATATCCCCAAATTAGCATTCATAAACGGAATCAATATCATCACCAAATATTCACTGATTCAATTTTTAATAACAATACGTCATCATCATCATCATCATATAACAATATATATGGATGAAAGGATTCAAACTACCTAAGTTACAATCAAATTTACACTAGAACCAAGAAACAACAAAATAGAATAACATTAGACACCGACTTATAAAATAATGCACTTGTGCAATTTTTACTAAATCAAAATCTTAGCTTGTGGGAAGATTACAACTACATAAATATTTCATATCAAAATTCAAAGGGAATCAAAAGTCACTAACTGAATCAATATAACATACTCAATTAAGAATCAAAAGTATAGTAAAGTAAGATGAATAATATGTGCATTATTAAAACTCATCATACTATTTAATTGTAGAAAACTGCGATCAAGCTGAGCTGACCTGTGTATCTGACATCCTTTGGTTCTAAGATCAATTGGCCTTCTCAATTAAAGACTTTAGCTCTTTAGGGAATCTGTGGCTCGGAAAGGTCCATCTAGCTCAACAGGTACAAGTGGTATAAGAGAACGCAAGACATATGTCATCAATGGTCTGTAACTTGTTCCGGGTTGATAGACAAAACAGTTACAAGTGCAACCTGTAGAAAGTAGTCAATTATGCACAATCAATACTTAAGACACTTGTTCATGAAGCAAAGTAGCAAAGTGTTCTTTGAGACATTATGTCATGTATAAGTGTTGTTTAGCACATAATGACATGTGTATGTGTTCTGTGGYACAGAGTGACATGTGTATGTGTTCTCCCAGACATAATGACATGTGTAAGTGTTGAATGTCATGTGTAAGTGTTGAATGACACATGGTGTTGCTCAGTTGCTTATTTAACTTTTGGCAACAACAATAGTGGGCGAAGTGGTGTTAGTAGGTGGTTATGGTAACCACCATACACTCCCTCAATCCCCTTAAAAGGTGGATCCAACGAACACACGATGTCAAAAATTCTACAAGTAAGGAGGTAATGGGTAGTTACCATAAAATGGTAGTGGGAAGTTACAAAGTAGTGGGTGGTTACCTAGCAATGCCTTGTCATGGGTGGTTACCTAATAGTGGGTAGTTACCTAGTAATGCGAAGTTACTTATGCAGTTTGTAACTACTCATGCAGTGGGAAGTTACTTAAGTAGTGGCAAGTTACTTAAGTAGTGGGTGGTTACCTATTATCGGAGTTATCCCATGTGCCTATAAATAGATAACTTTTAAGGGCATTTGGGAGCTAGAGAGGGGAAAAACATTGCGTTTATTTTTCTTAAATACTAGATTTCATTGGATAGCAACCATACAAAGCATGTTTGCTTGCTATTGTTCTTCGTTGTATCTCAAAAGCGAATTTTGTGATACCTGAGCTTTTGTAGGGTCGAAATATTGCTTTTAGAAAAGTGAGTACACGCCTTGAAGGTTTTGTTTGTTGTTCTCATCTTTGAAACCCTTGTAGAAAACCAAAATTTTCCAACAAGAACTGTGTAAGCTTATGAAGTTGTTAAGTGGTAAAGTTATACATATAAACCTGATATAAGTGGAAAAAGAGAGAGACTTGAGATCAGTTTGCATTCAAGTTGAGATAATCTCATCCTGGCATATTAGAACAAAGGACAAAAAGGATCAAAACATGTATAACAACTTCACATAAGAGTAAGTAAACTTTCAATAGCTACCAACCTTGAGGCATCAAGAGGAGCAGCATCTTGAGATTAAATAAATAAGCAACAACATCAGGTGGGAATAAGGTCTACACACCACACAAACTATATCTGCAACAAATAGAGTATCACAACATAGCTAACTAAGCATCGCATGAACAAAAAAACAAGCAATCATGCCAATAGACTAATAAAGGATATGCAATATCATAAAAATACCTGTAGAGGAGCTACAATCAAAGCCACAAATCAGGGTTTTAAATTTTAAAAATAAAAATCAAAGTAGATTCAGGCAAGGTTAGGGGAAAGAAACAAAGGTGTAGTTTAAAAGTTGTATTAGGTATATTCAACCTGATTCATATTTGGCAGCAGCAAACAATAATGGTCTAAAAACCACAGCCGGCCAGCTTCCCACTTTTCTGTTCGAGGGAAGAATTATTGTATTAAAATGATCAATTATATTAGAAGTCGCCAATGAGTTTTAGGAGTTAAACTCATAAACTGTGTATTTAGTCCAATAACAAAAGGGACACGAATTAGCTACTGTTGAASCCTAGTTTTGATGAATGAATAAACAAACAAAAGCAAACTCATGTGTTTATAAATGATGTGTGTGTTAGATGTGATTTACAAGAAATATGTCTTGAAAGTCTTAATGAAGTTAGATCATCCAAAGAGTGGAAAGGGAGCTTCTATGATTTTGAAGATGAAAGAGTTCAAGGAAGAAACTCAAGAGCAAGGAACTCGAGTCCCTTGGAGAATCAAGATTCGAGACTTATTGGTAGTTCGATATTAGAAGCATCAGGGTATAATAAGTTTAGGATATTTATACTTTAGACTTATTGTAAGTTTAGCATTATTGTGTTGGAATATGGCTCAATAAAATATAAGGCATAAAATCGGATTTAATAAAGGAATTTTATTAAAAGATATAAATTAAGGATAAGTGGTAAAAAGATATTTTTAAGTAATAAATAAATAAATCCTAGGTAGTTGATTTTCGAATAAAATCTTTTTAAACCTTCCAGTTTTATCTTGTTAGAATTAATTTATGAAAATTCCAATTTTACCTTATTATATTTTATAAAAAGGATTTTTCGGCAAAAAGATTTTTGGTGAAAAATATCCTAACTGATTTGAGAAAATTAAGGAAATAAAAACGTGTGAATAGCTGGTGCCTAAGGCTGATCATCAAGGCAAAATTAGTTGAGAAATTTAAGGGACAAACGGCTATAATTTACTGATTAATAGATCGTGTGCTATATGGAAGTGCATGCCAAGTTCCACTAAGGCATGACTTCCTACTTAGTAGGAAGTGATGTGTAGTGGACTTACTGCTTCCATTCCACGCATAATATTGGTCTATAAATACATAAGAGCAAATCAGTTTAACATACACTTGACAAAAAAAAGAAATTGAGTCATTCCTACACACAATTGCTAAACAGTTTTAGTTTACAAATCGAGTTGTAATTGCTTCAAGTAGAGTTGTTACTTGAAGAGGGCTTTTGGTTGAGTGTTAATCTAGAGAGGCTTGTAAGAGAGTTTAGCTTACAAGAGTGTGAGTGCTCAATTAACAGAGGGGTTGGTTGAGAAGCTTTCGAGTTCGAAAGGAACTTGGAAGAGGTCTTAGATTGTACTAGGTGTGGTATCCGAATTAATCTAAGAAGAAATCCTGTGTGGTATCAGGTCACAGTTTTATCTCTTGACAAGTTGTCAAGGAGAGTTTCTGTGTTTGTGAAAACTCGCATCTCGTGTTCCTTTACTTTCAGTTTTAAATTTCGCAAAAAGCTCAGTTTCTTTAAGTTACAATTCACCCCCCCCCCTCTTGTAACGTTCAGTAGATCCAACAGCTACAATAGATAGGGACATGTCTAAATAATACGATTTTACCCCTTCGATCCCATGAGGATGATTTCAAAGCGTAGTCATGCGAATCAAAGTTTGAATTCGTGGACGAGGGTACTAATATGGCCGAGTGTGTCATATTAGCCCATAGACGACCTTTACTAATTTTCTCTCAATTTTAAATGTTGGAGTTATATTCAAACCATTGAAACATAAATTTAAACATAGTCCACTGTTCACAAAAGATTAGTAATTTAAGGTCCTCGTACAAAGGGTTATTTTCCTAGAGACAAAAGAGAAGATTTAGTATTGACAATAATAATAGTGTACCTAATCTTTAGCAATTTAATAAGAAAGTAAGTAAATAAAATAAAGAACCATGTTAATGACATTCACGTGCATGGTACTTATAAGCTACCATTCTAATTGCCTAACAAGACAAAAGATGGATATCATGTTTAAAAAAAATATTGAAAGCCACATGATATTTCTATTACTACCTGCAAGACGAAAAACTTTTTTTACACAGAAAAGAGAAGTTTATTTATTCATTAGTGAGCACTTCGTAGGCATAGCCAGAGTGCAATCAGTGGAACACACATAAACTGAATTTCCAGCCCCTATACAGTTGCAAAAATGGGCTGAAAACCTGTGACAATTCCAGTTCCAAAGAGTGGTAGCATAATAGTGTTTAAACACGGTCCATATAGGACTATCCAAAAGACAATAGATACAAGCCTGATGATTGATACTGAGAACAAACGATCCAAAGAGAGAGACAAAATGGGCCATCACAGAGGTAATGGAAAAGCAGGAAGGATCATTCTTCCATAGGTACAGAGACCTTCTCCGGTTCATACAAGACAAGGCAACTTGGAGGAGGAGTGTAGTGAACCTTGATACTCTCCTACATTTTAGCACCATAGTTTGCTAGACGGTGAGCCACCTTATTCCCACTATGCCTCGTATGTTTCAGCTCCACAGTCCATTCCCGATTGAGAAGGAGGAGGATGTCATGAATGACCGGACCTAGCTGGCTGTGTCTATCTTCCCTTGCACTGTCAATGCGAGTGATAGCTTGTACTACATCTATTTCAACCTCAATGTTGGTGAAGGAGTATTGTTGAGCCAAGAGTAGTCCACGACGTATAGTGAGGATTTCAGCGGCCAAGGAAGTAACCGCATTAAATTTATGGGAGAATCCAACAAACCAGGAACCATCAGGTCTGTGGATCACACCTCCACCACCTGCAGAACCACCCCCACCCATGAAGCATCCACATTTAGTTTCACATACCCTTCCGCAGGAGGCTTCCAAGACACCTGAATGTCAGCAGGAGGAGTAATATAATCACTGCCCTGAAACATATCAAAACAAATATTGTAATCACCCATCAGACGATGAAAGATTGTATTAGTAAATTCCATTTTTGGGTCAAAGACAGCCAAATTTCTAGATTTCCAAATGAGCGAAATAGTCACAATGAAGAATAGTTTCCAAGGTGCAGAATAATTGAAATTATAAAGGATCCAAACGTCCCAGTCTGAATTCCAAAAAGAAGAAAAGGAGAAAGCAGGGGGGACAAGACCACAATTGAAGATCTTATTCCAGAGGACTCCAGTAACTGGGCAATCAGGAAAAACGTGAAGATGATCTTCATCATACAGAGCACAAAGAGAACAAAGAGGATGGAAGTTTGAAATTTTTAATTGAAGGTTGGAAGCAACAGGTAGTATGCTCCTGAAACAATTCCACAAAAGCATCTTGTATTTATGAGGACCCTTCATATGTCAAAGCTTATTCCAAGGAATTGACATTGAAGGAGGAGAGGGGGAAGAACTGTGATTTTGAAAATAAGCAGATTTAATTGTGAAATTGCCATTATTTGAAAAGGACCAATAGTAGCTATCAGATATTGTTTTGGAGTGAGAAAGAGGGATGTTACTGATTTCTAGGGGAAGATGAGAAGGAAGCATGTGTTGTATTGGTTCAAGGACCCATTGACCATGATAGATCAAGGATGACACTTTCCAGTGAGTAATGTGACTTGGAACATCCTGAAGAAGGTGACTATAAAGAAGAGAATCCCCAACCCAATGATGATACCACAATAGAGTGTCCTCCCCATTGCCATTTGAACGACGTAGGCCTGATTTGAGGATATCCCTACCTGCCAAAATATCTGTCCAAATTGAAGAGTCAGTTTGCTTTTTCCTAACCTGGAAGAAGTCATCTAAATGATCATATTTGCCTTTCATAATTTGTACCCATAATTTGTGAGGATGATTATTGTATTGCCAACCAAGTTTAGCCATAAAACATTTGTTCCAAGTATGAAGCTGCCTAAAGCCTAAACCACCACAAGAAAGGGGTTGGGTAAGAGTATGCCAAGGAGTTCTTGAAATATAATGAGAAGAGTTAACTTTATTCCATAAGAACTTCTTGCAATGCTTCTCCAAGGTAGTAAGTAAGGTGGAAGGTAAGAGAGTGGATTGCATTACATAAACAGGGTAGGAGTTGAGAACAAATTTAATGAGAGTTGTTCTACCAGAGAGGTTAAGTAATTTAGATTGCCAACCTCAGATCCTATCAGTTTTTTTTTTAAGCAGATCAAAATAGTCAGCAATGTGTAGCCTATGAGGTTTGATAGTGCCACCTAAATACTTCCCAAAGGTAGTTGTGGAAGGGATAGGGTTGTTGGACATAATTTGTTGTCTGACATGGAAAGACATTTTGGTGGGGAAGATGACAGAAGATTTGTGAACACTGACATATAGACCAGAGAGATCACCAAAAGCAAATAAAACTTTGAGCATTTCCTCAAGATTAGCAGAGGATGCCTGACCAAACAGGAAAACATCATCAGCATATAATAGGTGAGAAAGTGGAATATCCTTAGTGATCATGAAAGGCTCCCAACGTTTCGCAGCTAAAGAGTTCTCTATCATTAAATTCAACCTCTCCATACAAAGGATAAAAATATAAGGGGAAAGGGGGTCACCCTGTCTAATAACCCTAGTATTTTCGAAGGAGGTGGTGATTTCACCATTCCAAAGACAGGAGATAGTGAAAGTAGTAATGCATTGCATGATGAGATTGCAAAGAGATAAGGGGAGGTTGTAACCAAGAAGAGTATCATAGATGAAACTTCACTCAATACTGTCAAAAGCTTTTGTTAGGTCCAACTTTAGAGCCATGATATTCTTTCCTTTTTTGCCTTGTGAAAAGTATGAGCTACCTCTTTCAGGATGATAATATTATCATTAATAGAACGGTTGCTAATAAAACTGGATTGGAGAGGACTAATAATAGAGTGAAGGAGAGGCTTTAGTCTGTTCACAATAGTTTTAGTTAGCAACTTATAAATGGTATTACATAACCCAATGGGTCTGAAGTTTGAAATAGTATCAGGAACATCCTTTTTGGGAACTAGGGTTAGGTAGGTGGCATTGATTTCTGAAGGTAGTTTGGCCAAAGTAAAACAATCCCTAATAAAAGAGTGGAGAAAAGGAGATAGTTGGTCCCAAAATTTTTGGTAAAAAATAGGTTGGATGCCTTCTGGCCCAAGGCATTTGGTAGGTGCCATACCGAATAAAGCATTTTTCACCTTAATTAAGGAAACTGGAATAGAAAGATTGATTTTGTCATGAGAGGAAATTGGAGTAGCAGCAGAAAAGGACAAGGTCATAGGAGTGGTGAAGTGTTTGGTGCAGTAGAAATTCCTAAAGTACAAAACAACCATGTTCTTTAAAACTGTTGGGTCAGTTTCCTAATCCCCACATTCATTTTGAAGAGTCAAAATTTTGCCTTTAGTTTTTTTAATCTGAGCCACAGTATGAAAGTATTTAGTATTGTAGTCGCCAAATTTTCGCCAATCATAACCAGCCTTTTGTGCCCAGTTTACACGTTGGGTCGAGTATATTTGTTCCAAATCAGAAAAAAGTGTTTTCTCAAGATCAGACAGAAAGGAGGAATGATACTTTGATAAAGAAAGATGAATGCCCTCCAATCAACACAAAATGGTATTTTTATCTCTTTCTAGATTACCAAAAATATTATTGTGCCAATGTCCAATAGAATTTTAAAAACTATTTCGTCCCGCCAACAATCCATGGTGGTTGCAATGGTCATGGGCGAAAGATCGGAGGGGATGGTGAGGGTGTGAGTGCCAGTTGTTGGGTGCTCATGCTGAACAATACTAGAAGGAGAGGAAGTAATGGTGGAGGGAGCAACAAGAGATTGAGGGGTTGGAAAGTAGAAGCTGGAAGAGGAAAATGCAAACCAGAGGGAGAAAGGAGATTGGTGGAGGTACAGGAACCTGGCAGGTGTAATGAAGGAGGGGTAATAGTAGGTGAAATTAAGACACCTCTGGTTGGATTTGACAAGGGTTGGGTAATTAAACTCGGTTTTTCAAAAATATTTGATTTTTCCTTGGGGATATGTTTAGTCAAAGGAGTATTTTGGCAGTTTGGGTTTTTTCTATATTGGACTGTGCCTTAGTTGTGGACAAATTTGGGCTTTGACGAGGTTAGTGAGACTGGGCTGAAGGTTTTGGCTTGGTGGATTTTTCTTTCGAGAATTAGTAACAAGCATCCAAGGCCCAAAATCAGTATCCAGACTACTAATGGAAAGATTACCAATTTTGGGATCAGCAATAGGATCAATAGGCCCATTTGGACATGTATTAGGGTGGCTGTGATATTTTGAAGATAAAGCATGGTTGTCAAGTGGATCAGCAAGTGGGGCTTGAACAGATTGGGTCGAAGCAGATTTTTCGACAATCGAATGGACATTGGTTTGTAGACCAATAGGAACAAATAATGTTGTTTTTGGGATTGTGTTGGAATGTGTGCTACTAGGCACCGCATGGGTGTGAGACGTAGAGGTGATGAATGAGCAGTTCTGCTTAACATGGCAAATTTTCCACAAGCAAAACAAAGGGGGTGGATATTTTCATACACAATATCTTGCCAAACACCATCCACCCAGACACGGTGAATAAGAGGCAAGGTAAGGTCTAATTCAACACAAACTCGTGCGTAGCGGCCTTTTGAAACTTTATCAGTAGCAAAATCCACACGTATTGGCTTTCAAGTCTGTTTGGCAATAGAAAAAAGTGCATCTTTTTCATAATATTTGACGGGTAGTTCTGGGAAATGAATCCAATCTATCATTTGGTCAAAACCAGTGATAGAAGGGCGAAAGTTTGGCTTCCATTTGGACAACATGAGGTAATGGTCCAAGATGAACTAAGGACCCCCTAAAAGGGCTCACTCATAATCATCAGGAACAGTAAATCGAAAGAGGTAAACATCTTGACTAAGATAAATGACCTCCAAACCACCCTTAGGTTTCAACATGGCCAAAACCCGCTGCTGGACAAAACTTTGGCGGACACTTATGCCCAAACATTTCCCCATCAGAGTGAGAGTCCAAGGTTGTCGTAGGGATTGGAGTTTACCGGGAGCAAAAGTAATAGCAAGGCCAGTTGGTGAGGGAGGAACCTCATTTGTATGAAGCTTAGTAGTATCCACCATAATTTTCCAAGCTTCAAGAAACCATTGAGTATTGGTAGCAACATCTTGACAAAAGGAAAAAAATGAGACAGGCGTTGCTGTGGACGGTGAAGAAGGGCAAGAGTGTGTGGACGGAGATGAAGGACCAGAGTGGGAAGAGGTGGGAGAATCAGACATCTCAGTGTAAAGGGGAACTTTATTGAGGTTGATCTCCGCCATAGGCGAAGAATAGGAGAAGGAAAACAGGGCAAGGGAAAGGAGTCTACTTAGAGAGGAAAATCTAGAGAGAGAAAGTCGTAAAACTCAAGATTGTATACTTCCAACTTAACTTTGCAAGACGAAAAACGTTAGCAAACAAACATAACTAAATATATACAAACGATCAAATTTTAACGCAATATGTACCAAATTATAGATTAAGATTTACGGAGTAACATAATCATAAGATAAGTTTAATATTTTAAAAGAGTCCTTAGTAATTATATCGAATCGTCGAGGTTGAAATGGATTCGCAAAGGCCTACGAGTTTCTCGATTTTAGATGGTTTTAGGGGCTGTTTTGAGGGGCTTTAAACTGCGGTTGTTGCTGCTGTATTGTGACTGTTTTAACGAGGTTTTGAGGGACTTGTTGTTGTAGTTTAGGGGCTAGATAGTGCTGGTTTGTCATGGTTTGTGGTTGCTGCGTTTGCAGCTCTTTCTAACACATGGTTTCGCCAAGATAAGCTCATTCTTGGTGCTTTTGCTAGCACTCTTACTACCTCTATTGTTCCTCTCATATCTCAAATTAAAGCTCAACCACTTATGATGCGTGGCAAATCCTTGCAAAAAATTATGCCAACCCTGTTGAAACCAATAAATAATAGAATAAACTTATCTTAGATGGAGTGAACAGTTGTCGTGACGTGGTGAATACCACTGTCCTAACACATGATTTCGCGCTACCTCATGTAGTAAAACAAAAGCGTGTTGGAAATAAAGCTAGTAATACAATGAACAAATTTATCTGATTTGTCGTGGCCTGATCTAAATCACGGTCCTAAAGTCGAATTTGTCTCGTACTCGTACACACGACCTCACGGCAATTGACCCCCAGGATTACACGACTCTGGCTTAATGTTGTACCGCAAAAAACTGAATTGAGAACTTGATCAAACAATGCCCGGAAAATAGAGGAAACTGGTGATGATATGTTTGCAATTTTTAGAGAGAATGAAAAGGGATTTTCTGTGTGTCTCAATGAATCAGAGAAGCCATGTATATAAACCGGAAGGCTAAATATTCTGGAAGTCAATCAAGACAGATTAGGGGAATAATATTAGGCTCAAAATCCGGCAATTATATTGTAATCAAGGCAAGAATAATTTTGTGATCAAATTTGTAACGACAAAGAATTCAAAGAAAGTTGGACCAAAAAATATAGAAGAAGTATAAAACGGGCCACACCCGCACCCGTGTCACGAGCCCGAGCCGGGCCAGACGGCGGCGGCGGCGCACGCGTGGAGATGCCCATGCCTAGCTTACACACTAAGCCTTAAACACTTAGTGGTACACTTCCCTTTATAAACAACAAGAAATGGTCTCAAACTTTCCATGTGGGACAACCAAATTCTTTGAAGCAATAAATGGAGTTCTCATCAACTCCAAAAAAGCGGTCGCCCTCCAAGATTGGCACGACGCCGGAATTCGTGTGCACTCACAAAGCCCGACTATAATTTAGAACAATTTGCCCGAAACTATAAAAGCTAGCTCTAAGAATTATGTGTTTATAATTTATGAAGAGAAAAGAAGGAGATGAGTTACTTTATATTTTTATCCACAAATGAAAGTGATCTCTTTTATGAGGAGAAATGTGACAATTTCTTTTGACGAGAAATAATGTGGCAATAGGGTGGGAGAATAACTTGCATGATATCATGCATATTAATCAATATGCATGTTGCCAATATGTTGACTTGGTTCACAGTGGCGGACCCAGGAATTTCAAATTAGGGGGGTACTGAATTCGATCGCCTTGTATTTCGATTTATCAGTCGGATATTCGGGTATTCGCATAGATATTTAAAAAACCATAATATAAATAATACAAAGTACTTAAAGTCTTACAATCCAAAATAACATTATAAAAGTCTTACAATACTTAATGTCTTACAATGCAAAGTAACTATATTAATGTCTTACAATCCAAAATAGCATTATAAAAGTCTTACAATCCAAATTAATAATACTAAAGTCATACAAATTCATCCTTCGAGTCTTCATACTTTTAAAGCGCTCAACAATTGATTTATCGGAGACTTGTAGAAACATTGCCTTTTCAATAAAAGTAATCAAACAATCATTCATAACTTGATAACCCATGCTATTTCTCAACTTATTTTTGATATGTCATTGGGAAAAACACTCTTTCTACACTTGTCGTAGCAATGGGAAGAATCAACATCAACTTGATTAGCAAATGTATAAGAGGAAAAGTCCCATGCCATTTTGTTTCAACAAGCTTCATTGAAAGAGAATTGATATCTTTCAAATCATGAAATCTTTCATCATTTAACATAACATCCAAGAAAACATCAAGTTGAAAATCTAGAGCGGTTAAATCATAACATAAAAAGTCGAAAACTCTTAGGGATATAAAGAAGCAAGTGTAAAATCTTCTTTTTATCAGAAAAAGATAAGTTAGCTTTAGGACTTAGTGAAACCATGCATGTAAGTAACTCCATGTTCTTCTCATTGAAACGGTTATCAAGCTCATGAAGATGCAAATCAATTACTTCCAAAAAGATTCCAACTCGAAAATGATGTAGATTTATTACTTGCGCTACAAAACATCGGGCTCATCCTTAAGTTACATAATTAGCATCCATAGATGGAACATCAATCTCATTTTCACACAAAATGAAACAACCTTTTGTAAGAGACTATCCCATCCTTCTTCTCTCATATTTTGCAACACATTCCTTGTACTACTAACAAATCTAACAGTATTAACAATATCTTGTTCCTTTCTTTGTAAAGAAAAACATAAATCATTGGTGTAGCCAAAGATAATCAACATTAAGTGAGCCATAGAAACAAAATCAAATGATTCCAAAGATCCTAAAACAAATTGTGCTTTGAACTTATCTTCCGAAGAACCATGTTTTCCAATGTACTCAAGTACTTGAACAAGTGAAGGGAACAAATTGATAATATTTATTAGACATGTGTAATGACATCCCCAACGTGTATCTCCAGGCCTACTCAAACCCCATTCTTTGTTCAAACCCGATCCACTTTCAATTTCCCCCACTTCCAATGCTTTGGCTACTACGTGAGCTTTTTTTTCAAATCATGTTTTTCTCTTACATGAAGCACCAACTACATTTAACAAGTTTGCAAGTATTTCAAAGAGGCAACCACAATTATCATTCTTTTTAGCAACCACAACTAGGGTAAGTTGAAGTTAATGAGCAAAATAATGAATGTAGTAGGCACTTGGATTATCATTCATAATCAAAGTCTTAAGGCCATTGCCCCTTATGTTACTTGCCCCATCATACCCTTTACCTCTTATCATGGATGGACTCAATGAATGTTTCATAAGCAAGGACAAAATTTCATCTTTAAGAGATGAAGCGATAGTGTCATCAACATGTACAATGCCTAAAAAACGTTCCACTACCGATCCACTTTCTCTATTAACAAACCGCAAAACAAGAGCTAGTTGTTCTTTTTGAGACACATCACTTGATTCATTGGCCAAAATAGAAAAGTGACCATCACCAAGCTCTTCTATTATGCGTTTATTAGTCTCTTTTGTACAACAAGTGATTATGTCTTTTTGAATTTTGGGAGATGTCAATTGACAATTTTTTGATGCATTATTGAAAGTATGGTTTCTCACTTTCTTTTTCTTTCCCCCTAACCACTTCAAAAGCTCAAGAAAATTTCCCCTATTATATGACTCCTCACTTTCATCATGTCCCCGAAATGCCGAACCTTGCCCTAAAAGAAATCTCAAACAACTTAAGGATGCCTCCAAACGAATATTATATGACTCTATTTGATGACCACTTGCATTATCAAATTTAACTTCAATTGATATATTTTTACCATCTTTTAGATTCACATATTTCTCATAAGCCTCATTGTGAGCACTTTAACTCCACCAACATGTTTTTGCAACCTATCCGGCCGGTTTATTCCAACTCCCAAAACCTCCAGCAACAAAAGAATCTTTGTCACAAACATCCTCCTTGAACAAATAACAAGCAAAGCAAAATTCGGCATCTTTTTCAACACTATATTCAAGCCAAACATATTTTTTGAACCATTGGACACTAAAACAACGCCTTAGTAGATTTCCAATTTGTGTTTTGGGGAAGTCATGAGTTTTTGATTGGCAAGGTTTTTTAAGACTATAGGCTCTCTTAACCGGATTTCTTTCATTTGGGAGGTAATCTATTATGTTCTTTCTTAAACCTAGATCATGTGGGAAAAGTTCAACATCATATACCCTACCATCATCCAAGGGTGCTTCGCAATCATCAATCAAAGGTTCATCACAATTCCAATCATCATTCAAAGGTTCATGAGCACTAAAACCTCCTACTTCCATATTAACATCTTGATATGAAGGGGAACTTAAAGGAACATGTGGAGAATCGAAGTTTGGATTGCTTTCATTACATGTAGCTTGATATTTCATTCTTTTAACCATGAATTCACGAAGATTAGGTTGTTTACCAACGACTTTTAACTACTTTGAACTTGAACTACTCGACATTTCCTAATTAATTTAAGGGATTTTTCCCCATATACCCCTGAGTTTTAGCCTAATAAATCATATACCCCCGTGTTTTTCAAAACAGCTCATATACCCTCCACTTTAAAGAAAATAACCCAAATACCCTTACTATGGACAGAAAAGCTGACAGTGCTAGTTTTTGACATAATTAACCCCCTAATTTAACTAATTACACATCAATTTATTCTCTCTCCTAAATAATAAACGTCTATGTTCACGATTCACCCCTCCTCCCTCCCCTTCTTCCTAGCTCAGCCAGAACCACTCGCTGCCACCGCCTCACAACCACCCAGTGCCGCCACATACATTATAGATTTCCAATTTCTTTCTTAAAATACAAATTAATTTCTTTCTTATTAGGCTAACCAAACTCACTCTGATCTCCTCGCATATTAACCCAAGACGAGCTGAAGAAAATCACAGCATACAAAGTAGTCGAATTCGTTGAATCAAACATGGTAATCAGATTAGGAACAGGCTGAAACTGCCAAACACGCAGTCGAAAGAATCGGTGATTTGCTCCGACAAGGAAAGCTCAGCAACATCATCGGAATCCCCACTTCAAAGATGACTCACGAACAAGCAATCTGGTGTTGGATTCCGCTGTCCAATCTCAACAAATACCCAGTTGTTGATCTCGTGATTGACGGCGCAGATGAAGTTGACCCATTCATGAATTTGGTCAAAGGTCGAGGTGGTTCATTTAAATTCACCATTCTTGTTAAATCTTAACTTATGTTGTTGCTCCTTGTTTGTAACAATTGATGATGAGTTCGCTATATTTGGTATAAATGACACGCATATTGCAATAACTAGCAGTAAACTCATCAATCTTGATCTCTTTAAAGTTAGTCTCATGTTTAATTTGATTTCTAGTAAACACTTTGTCTGCGTCGTCGTTTTAATGCCATATTCATTTCCTCTGACATTGTTGTTATTCTTGAAGTGATTGTTGGTTGCCCACGTCTGCCGTAATTTATTCAATGCTCTTGAGGTTGGTTTTGCTAGGCTCGAAATTTTTGGGCGTAACTTCATGGGTTCAAAATTTTTGAGCAACTTCAACAAGTTTTGGGCAATTGCAGGTTTAAGTTGTTCGAATTGGGTGGGTTTGGGTGTGTTCGTGGGTGGTACTTCATGTATGAGTAACAATGGAGGAGAGGCTAGGAAGGAGAAGGAATAGAGGGAGGAGAGAGATAGAATTAAGTTAATTGAGGGTGTTTAGATGGTTAAACTTAACACCGTTACGTTTTCCGTCTAAATAAGGGTATTTGGGCTATTTTTTCTAATGTGAGGGGTATATGAGCTGTTTTGAAAAACACGAGGGTATATGGGTTATTAGACTAAAACTCAAGGGTATATGGGGAAAAATCCCTTAATTTAAATATATGAATCAATTAATACTTGTAAATGTCTAAAAATTCGACAATTTAAGTTGTTCAACAATTCAACATCTAAAGTACTCAACAATTTAAGTATTTAACAAATCAACAAGGCAAGAATAATCAACCAAACAACATACATCCAATTTAACCAAACAAAGAAATATATCACTAATTCAATAATTTAACTTAATAAAATTAAAACCAACTCAAACTTAAGCGAAAATTAGGGATTTAGGGTTTATTCAATATTTCAATTGAATTTAAATAACATCATACAATTACACAAATTAAACGTATACAATTAAAACTATACAATCACTATTTAAATACAAACTACTAGTATTAACTAGATAATTAGATTAAGGATTTAGTTTGACAAAAAAACAACAAAAAACTCACAGTTTGCTAGGATTCACGGGCTTCACGCATTCACGGCACAAGCAGCCAAGCAGGGGCAGCGAGGGAGGCGGCTGATAGGACAAGAAGCGAGGCCGGAGGGTCATTGTCGGATTCAAGCAAAAGTAGTGGGGGACACAAAAAACAAAGAGAGAGAATATGCGTGAGATATTGTGAATGTGCCTTATGAGGCCTTAGGGTTCTCATCCGTGATCAGTTTATAGGCTTTGCTAATTGAGTATTTACAACCATTATGAGGCCACCAAACCTGCATATTCAAACTTTTAAGCCTATCTCAGGCCTTGTAGAGGTCCTTCCAAATCCAGCTGCCCAAAGCAAAAGGTTGATAATCCCACCAATTCTTCCCTTTAAGATAAATAGAATGGACCCAAAGCACCCATAAAGTATCCTTTTTCTCAGCTATATACTTGCCACGCGATTTTACCAACTGCAAGATCATTCCAAAGGGTAGTATCCCTACTACCAAGACCACCAACTTTCTTTGAGGTGCACACTGTATGCCAATTAACAGAGCTAGGTTTTGTGCCATTAATCTTGGCTTCCCAAAGAAATCTTCTACATCCAGTAAGTGCAAAGACTCATCAGAACCGAGTTTATCAGCTGGACCCTTCCTGCATAGGAGAGATTCCCAATTTGCCAAGAATTGATTCTCACCATGATCTTTTGAATCAAGGCTTCACAATCTTTAGCATGCAGCTTCCTGTTAGCAATAGGACTGCCCAAACATCTAAAGGCCAATTGCCTTGTTTGAAGCCAGTCTTTTTTACATAGATAGCTCAACTCATCCTTCTGCATATTTGAGTGATAAATCTCAAACTTGTTATGGTTTGAATTTAAGCTAGAGACCCCTTGAAAATGTTTAAGACCTTGCACGATAATGTTAATTCTTCCAATTTCCCCTTTATAGAACACCATCAAGTCATCAGCAAAGTAGAGACCGGAGAGCTTCAGACCTCTACGTCTTGAATGGAATTTAAAGTCTTTTTTAGCATTGATGTAAGTGAGGGTTCTGTGCAGATACTCCATACAGATCACAAATAAGAGAGGAGATACGGGGGTCACCTTGTCTCAGACCTCTCTTTGGCTGGAAGAAACCTTGGGTGGTCCCATTCAACAAAATGGTATAGGCAGGAGTAGTGACACATGCCATTATCACTTTAACAAAATGTTTAGGAAGCCCCAAAGTAGACAACATATCAGTGAGAAAAGACCACTCAATGGTGTCATATGCCTCCTACATGTCAATTTTAAGGAGACAACCAGCTGGATTCTTCGTTCTAGCATAATGCTTGACTAGATCTTGACAAATAAGAATATTGTTGCTAATATTTCTTCCTTTGAAAAATGTTCCTTGACAATCAGAAATGACTGCAGGAAGAACCTCCCTTAGCCTGTAACAAATGAGCTTAGAAATGGATTTGTAAATTACGGAGCAACAGGCTATAGGCCTATAATTTGTGACCTTATTAGGGCATTCAAATTTTGGTACCAGTGTGATATAAGTAGCATTCAAAGCCTTCAACATCTTACCATTGGTGAAAAAATCCTTAATAGCTTGTGTGATATCAGGGCCCATAGTATCCCAGGAGTGCTTGAAAAATGGTTGTCATAACCGTCCACACCAGGAGATTTGGAGATAGGAATGGACCACATAGCTTCTTTGATTTCAGCATCAAAAAAATCAAGTTGCAGACTAGCCTTATGACTATCAGTGAGAGAAGAACCTTGCCTAATTATCTTCTTTTTCAAATTTGAACAAGGTTTAGAAGCTTGCATAAAAGTAAAGAAGTGATGAACAAATTCATTGCAGACCATTTTTGGATCATCAAGCCACTAACCATTACCATCCATAATAGTATTTATCCTGTTCCTGTGATTCCTCACTTTAATAGCTCTATGAAACAGTGAAATATTAGCATCTCCCAGCAGAGTCCAATCCTCGTTAGCCTTCTGTTGAAGAAATTGGGTACATAGTTTCAAAGATTCCTTGTGATTTTGTAAAGCCTTGAATTTAGCTTCAAAGTGACCCACATAAGGATCCTTATGCATGTTATCCTAAGCATCCATTAAAGCTTCGGGTTTTCTTTTTTCCTTAGCAATGACATCACCAAAGCAAGAGTAGTTTAAGAATTTCAAGTATTTCTTCATATGTTTGAATTTTTGAGTGACTTGGAACATTAAGTGTCCTGTTACCTGTTGGCTCCAGTGTTTCTTTACCACCTCAGTGAAATTTGGGCTAGTGGTCCAGAAGTTAAAGAATCTAAAAGGTCTATGAGCACTCAGACCATGAAAGCATTGAAAAAGGGCAAGAGAGTGATCAAAATCACCTTCAGGTAAGAAGTTTACATCAGCAGAAGTAAAGGAAGAGATCCAGCTGGGGTTAGCAAGTACTCTATCCAGCTTGCATTAAACTCTGTCATCTCCATTTTGTTTATTATTCCAAGTATAATACCTCCCCACAAAATTGACATCTAGAAGGTCACAATAAGCAAAGACCCTCATATTAGTTTTATTTCTCAAACTTCCAATCTTCTCATCAGCATCCAAAATAACATTGAAATCCCCAGCTACCATCCATCCTGTAGAGATAGAGTTGGCTAGGTGTCTGAGTTGCTGCCACAATGGGGCTCTTTCAATTCTATTGAAAGGCGTGTCGCGCACCTAACAAAAATAACCTAACTATTCCTCCTAACTATGTAGTCGGGCAAGTAAGGGTCGAATCCCAAGAGACTAAGTGGTTCAAATTGGTTATAATGATTTCAATTAAAGCCAAGCAAGTAACCAAGAAAAGTTGAGGTTGAACTAATCTAAGACCAAAAACAATTGAAACTAATAGGAGAATTCAATAATTAAAAGCAATTCTAGGTTTAAGAATTCCCACTAATATGAACTAATTCAACAAGCAATTCCCTTTTCT
>SNQN01009479.1:13890-25241 GCA_008642245.1 Bassia scoparia
GTCAAAAGTTTCATCCTTACTAGCTAAGAAAATCACCCAAGTGAATCTTGAATAGTCATCTACAATAACCAAAAAACATACCTTTTGCCACTTCTACTTGATTCTCATTGACACAAAGATCCATATGAATTAGTTTAGTGGTTGCTCTGTTTTATCATGTTTTTACTCTTGAAAAGAAGACCTAATTTGCTTCCCCCTCACACAAGATCCATATGTGACTTCAGTGGAACTGACACTTAGGAAGACCAATTACCAAGTTCTTTGAGACTAGCTTATTCATGTGAGAGAAACTTGCATGCCAAACTCTATTGTCGCATCATTAATGCATCATCGCTCAATCACACTGAGAATTGTCAATTGTTGCCTTGGGACAGTGTTGATGATCCACTGTATTAAGTTCTCCCTCTTCCTGTTCCCTTGGAGAACAATTAAATCCAGTGTTGGTTGTTGATGATATAACAATTTTCAGTTTGTAAAATTTAAACATGTGTGTCCCTTTATCCACAAATGGTGATAATACTTAGTAGATTATCTTAAACCCGCGACTAAAAATACCATTATCAATACAGTGGGAACTGGACTTACCAACTATTACCCTTTGGCTAGGATTCACCTTTCTATTATAACACCAAAAGTCACACATTCCACCTCATAGAGCTTGGTTTAGTGAAGAAACTTAGATTTACTATCCTGTCATTGCCTGAACAACACTGTCGAGCGGGCTGTAACCATGTGTTGTTCTCCCCTTCACTAGAACTGCTCAAAAGAATTAAGGGTTTGTACGAGGAACCTTGGTTTCCTCGCGGTTCCTTAAAGAAGAAGAAAGAAGAAGAACTACACTTTGTTTCTTACCAAAACTTGTTTGATATTACTTTTATGAGTAGTTTATTTCTTAGGTGCCAGTTAACACATATATGCACCAGGTTTTACCACAGAATGTGCAAACCTTATTGCTAGGCAAATCAACATATTTCTTCTTCTCTATCTTTTGCTGCTAGAATGCCACATAGGCCTAAGCTTCAGTTCTTTTTACTTGAGCATCTTCAAATCCAATTAGTACAGAATATGACTAATGATCTCTATTATCTTTCTGGTGTCAAGTTTCCTTTCTCCCAAGTTTTGCTTTGTTTAACTTTGAGTCCTCAAAGATTCTCTCTTGAGTCCTCAAATTCTTATTTATAATGTGAATTGAGGAGAAACTTGCACCTTTCAGTCAAATCATTAATTTATACCTGAAACACTTCAATACCAAAGCATGATCGTTTCTTGTTTGAGTTTTTCAAACCACTTCCTTCAGTGGAGTTCTTGATCGAAAACTCAAAGAATCTATATAAAGCATTCGTTCGTGACTTCCTACTCCAGGTGCAAATGATCTTTATAAGCATTTAAAGCCTTTTCAGATTGATTAAGACTTTTGGTAACATACCTCCAGTCCTTCATCATATCAATAATAAGAAGTCACTAAGTCTTGTTTAGAGAACAGTAAGTAACTTCTTAGGCATCAGGGATATACCTCTCTTCTTTTGTTTCATCATCATTCTTGCTCATAAGACAAAGATGAGCAGTTTCATCCTCAGAGGTGGACTCTCATCTTCATCACGGTATCAGATTTCCCCAATGCTAGCAATCATGACCTTCATATATGTCTGATTGTGAAAGTTCCTTGCACCCTTGCCGTAACTCTTTCATTTTTACTTTTTCTCTGTGTCAGCATTCAGGGAGAGTTCTTTACCTAATGATCACTAGCACCACATCTATGACATGGCTGATTCATTTCTTGTCGAGTACCTGCCTTCGATACAAAGTTCTTAGCAGTTATTTGTTAGATTTTAAAACTATTTTCTTAAATTTCCTTGACCAACATGTCGCAGCATCTTCGTCATCATACCCTCTAAGATCCATCGGATCCTCTCAGCCTTCAATGCCAAATTCTTACCGTTGTTAAAGCTCACTTGAAACTGATCCAATGTGAAGCTCATGAGTCATAAGAATCCAGACAATTGTTCTATATGAACTTGTGAAGTCCTTGGTTTCCTGGAGTGCGGTGACCATAGCCCTCCATCTATCGTCTTGAGGAAGACTTCAAAAAATCTTCCTAACCTGTTCATCAGTAGGAATGTGCTTGCCAAGATGAAACAATTCAATTAGTGAAATCTAGTGAACATATCTTGAATGAGTTTCCTTAGGTTCCATTTCAAACCATTCGTATTAGACATTAGTAAGTCATATTTAGAACGCTTGACTTCATTAGTTCCTTCATGAGTAATTTCTAACAAATCCCAAATCCCTTTGCGTTCTTGCATCCATGACACGATTGTGTCATGTGGGTCCAAGACCACAATGAAGAAAAGTTTTACAGCTAAGAGCATTTAACTTCCAATTTATTAAGTATCGTTTTTCATTATTCATAACATAAGTGTAGGAACTACCTCATTGTTAACGGTTTTGGTCATTTCAATAATCACGCTACCTCAATTACTCTCCATACCTGGTAGTTCTCTGCTTTGATGGAAAATCTCCATTTATCTTCCAGTATGAATAGAATTCTCCATTAAAATAAACTGATGGTGGATGTTTAGGACGTTGAGTTGAAAATATCCTTTCTCCAGTTTCTCGCTTTGATTCATCTTTTCCAGCTAGCTCTTCACGTTCAGTTCCTTCACAGGGTTGCCTGTAGCTACAAGAACTTAGCTCTGATACCAATGTTGGATCGACTGAAAAATACAAGATGGGGGTGAATTGTATTTGAGGAACTTAAGCTCTTTTGCGAAATTAAAAGAACTTTAAACTAAGAATTGGAGACTTATTTTTCCAACACAGAAACTCTCAGACAAACGCCAAGAGAGGAAAACGTGTAGCCTGATGCAAACACAGACTTTGTCTATATTATATAGGATGCAACACCTAAATACAAATCTAAGACCCTCGTTCTCAGTTCCCTAGGGAAAATTCATTGAACCCTTCGATTCTAGTTCACATTAAACTTCATTAAACTCTCTAACTCTTCGATTTCCCTTGAAATTCCATCGGTTATAAACTCACAACCCCTCGCTTCATTACGCAGAAAGAAGTACTTTACAACTCAATAAACAATAACCTAAATGCTTGCAACTATATGGAAGTAATAACTCGAATTGAAATTCTTTGCTAAAGTGTGTCTTTGATTAATTACCAACTTAATGTTTTATTTATAGAGTGGATCAGTAAGCGTTGAAAGCAAGCAGTAGTCCACTACCACATTACTCCCCTTTTTGTAGGAGTGATGCTTGTAGTGGAAGTTGAACTACCAAGCTCCATAACCCACGATCTCACTCAGTCTTTTTTAGCCGTTTATTATCCCTTAAAAAATCTCAATTTAGTTGGATTAACAAAGCCAGTAAACACACGTTTCCCTAAAAGCAACTTTCTATTTTTAAGGAATTATTAAAAAACACACGAGATCTTGTTTAAAGGAGAAAAACATTTATTACCAAAAAGATATAATATAAAGTTTTTAAGAAATATTTTAAACAGAAAATAATCTTAATTATTTTATAAAAAGATTTTTTTTAATTTATACACAATATCTAGGCCTTTATTTGATATATATCTTTAATATAAAATAACGGATTTAAATCTCTTTAATAAAATAAATCACAAACTTTAATTATTATTTCCTTTATCCTTTGAGCAATTATTTCATATTTTAATGCCAAGCAGTACAAATAAATCTAGAAACCCGAAACCTATTGTACCACAAAAGTCGAGTCATATTTCCAAGGAACTCAACCTTCCTGATAATGTCGAGTCATCTTTTTCAAGGAACTCAACCCTCCTTGATCTTGAACTTCTTCCTTGAGTTCTTCCAAACTTCTAAAATCACATGAACTCCTTCCTTCTCCTAGATGTCCTCGATCCATTAAGATTCCTTGAAGTATGGATCCTTTAAACACATCACTAAACACACATATGAAATAATTATGCATTGAGTTTGCTTTGTTGGTTTGGAGAGCCATCCATCAAAACTTGGGTTCAACATAGGATGAGCAAAAACAGTGGGTAACGGCCCGGTACCTGGAACCGGTTCGGAACGGCGGTTCCGGAACCGGAACCGGTTGGATCCGGTACGGTTCCGGTCCAAAATGAGGACGGTGTGACCGGTTTCGGTTCCGGGTAACAAAAATTTTGGAACGTGTACCCAGTGGGTACCCAGTGGTACCGGTTCCGGTACCGGGTATCCAGCACTACCGGTTTTATACCAGTACCAAGTAACTGCTGGTTATGACTATTGAGTTTATTAAAATACATTGTTAAGGTTAAAAAAATCAAATATTATAAACTATAGAAACTTGAAAATACTATTGTATAAAGCATTGTGTTTTTTGTGCCAAATACACATGTACAAGTATGAAATTAGCTAGATAATCTTTGCCTTTTACTTATTTTTATTTTTTAAAAAATCTAACCGGGTAACCGGTTCCTGTTTGTTCCGGTTCTTACGAACGGTTCCCAGCGGTCGGTACGGTTCCACCGGTTCCAAAAATTTTGGAACCGGTCCAACCGGTTCCGGTACCGGTTCCAATTATTAGGAACCGGCCGGTTCCGGTTCCGGTTCCGATTCCACCCAAAATGACCGGGTACCCGGTCTTGCTCAACCCTAGTTCAACACATGTCTACTCGTATTGTTAGGCAGATGGATTTGTCACTCGAAGATTACATCGAAGCCATGGAAATTGAGTTATTGGATGTTGAGGAAGAATGTTTGCGAGTCTTAAAAATTATTGAAGCATACAAGCGATAGGTAGATAACTCTTACGAGAAGAAAGTGAAACATAAATTTTTCTTGGAAGGAAACTTGGTGTGGAAAATGAAGTTGCCAGATCATAGCCACAAAAACAACATCTTTGGTAAATGGTCATGCAAATGYGAGGGACCGTTCAGGTTAGTTATGGTTATGTTGGAGCGTATACAGTTTGGAATTGCTTCACCAATGACCATAAGTTGTGCAATGTGGAGCATCATGAACACCAGTGATCAGTGTGATCAATCCCCTTCATCATGTGGCAATAAAAAAGAAAAAACATTCTGACATGAACCCAACACTACATAATCACAATTAACAACAAATCAGCCATTAGCCATCCAAAAAATCAGCTAATGACCAACCAAAAGATCAGTCAATAACCATCTAAAAAATCAGCCAATAACCATCTAAAAACCAATTGACAACAAATCAAACAAAATTTAACTTGTCAACAATTAACCACCCAACAATTAACCAGCCAAAAAGCCAAGAATTAATCAGCCAAATAAGCATCAAATTTGTCAACAAACCAACCAATATTCATCGCAATAATAAAATCCAGCAACATTATTTCATTAAAACCAATGATCAATCCAGTAATATCACCAATCAGTAATATCCAGCAATACCACGWAGCAGATTTTATAAATCAACCAACAACAGCAAGTGGGGATTTTAATGTATGGAAAGTATCAGCCATAAATTTAATCTACCAGACCAACAAAAGCAACATATCAATCAGATTAACAGTATAAACATGTTATACAAGCCATAAATTTAAACAAGATCAAATTTAAATTGGGTATAAAGGATCAAACTAGTCAAGCTCAGTAGGAGGGGATTTTGGGACTGAAGTTTGAGTCTCAGTCCAAACTTCTAGTTGAGAATCAATGGGCTCAAGTTTCACAGCATTCCTTCCTCCTCATCTATAGCCTCCCCTGCCAAGAATTCTTCGTTACTTATCAGCACGGGTCTCTTTGGCCTGAATTGATAGCAACGTGTTTGCACATCAGGAAGTTGAGGATTCTTAAATCATTTTCTAGGAACCTTGGACTTAGACTTGGGCTTATCTTCCTCCCTTACTTTGACCTTTGCCTCCTCTTTTGCCTTTGTCCTAGCTATATCTTTTTCCACCTTTTCTCTGTAACTAGAGGCTGGAACCACCATATAAAAGACAATGACCCTCTCCTCTCCATTTATATCAGCTAATTTGTAGCCATCAAGAAGGCCCAACTCCTTAATGATTCTACCCTTCCCAGTCACAATAGCAGTAGCAGCTTTGTCCTAGGTTAAATGCAAACCATCCTAAGCAGCAGTTGGTTGAGGCATGTTGTCAACCACATCATCAACGAACAAAACCTGCAAACATCATCAGCAATACTTAATTCAACAAGAAAGAAACCATACAACAACAAGAAAGAAACCACATCATCAGCAAAACACATTAGTAAGCTACCACTAACTTCTCATCACCAATACTCAATAACTTCGAAAAATAATTATATAGATATTACACTCATCCAACCAATTTAACAGTAACAACAAAAGCAATTTACACCAATTTAACAGGCAACGTACCAACAAATGCAGCATACAAACCAATTTAATAAGAATACAAACAGTTTAAAATTAAAAAAATAAAGACGAACACCAACTTGCTTTCCCTTTCATTTCCTAGAGGTTTCCTCCGCCGTCGCTTGATTTCTAGGTTTAAGGACCACTAAAGTGTCCTTTGAGGTGCTGATGTTGATAACATCGTCGGGATTTGGCTCAGTAGCCTCCTCCTCAATTAGCTTAGAAACATGGATGTCCCTGAACCATTTCCTCCCCCAATCAACCCTCTCTTGGTCCAAGTTAGCCAAATATTTCCGATAACACGCATCCTTCTTTGTCAGCTTCACCAAAACTTCACCTAAGGCATTGAAAGTGTTCTAGCTAACAAAACGATCCTTATCACCATTCTCGTAGAATCGCTGAGGGTAAATGCTACCCTCTTCCATTCCCTCACATAGATCAATAATGAAGTTACACACATCTTAACAAGGAGTGTAATCGAGTGCATCATAAAGAAACTGTAGATCAAGCACCATTTTTGGGCAGTTTGAGGGTTTTCTAGGAGAGAGAAAATGTTTTTGAGGGGGGATTGAACAAAAACTAAAGCAAAACCTAGATCTGGAGATCTTGAATTGCAAATCGGAGGAAGAAACTTGCGAGATGATTGAGTGAATCAGAAATTACGGTGAGGGTTCATTAGAAATTGGGTGCAATTYAATGAGAGAGATGATGAATGTTCTAGAGAGTGGGTGAGTTGGAGTGATAAGGTTAGATTTTAATAGAGAGGAGTAGTTGGTTGTCTTAAATTGAGAGGGTAGTTGGTTGTCTTAAATTGGGAGGGAATCATTATGTTGAGTTAAATTAGATTAGGAAACACAACTAWTTAATTAGGTTGGTTTAAATAAAGTTAATGGAAACAASTACGGGTAAAAGGGTAAAATCACACCTATGATTGTAGCCAAAAAGAGGAATTTTGAGAAAGTTGCAATTAATGTGTTATTGCCTAAAATGGCAAAAGTTGCAATTAATGTGTTACGGAGGAAGTATTAATATTGTAATGTACTCTTAATTCATACTATGTCATTTGATATCATATTGTGTACTTTTTAAGATTTTGTATATGAAACAGACCTTATCATATTATGCATTTGCTTTCTTATTATATTCCGTATTCTGTTATTTAATATTGTATATAATTATTTCATATATTTAAATACACTTCGGAAATATTATTGATAATCAAGTTACTTTTATTATCATGTATTTTTACTTTTATATTTTTGATCTTAATATAATATTATGTAATTTTTCGATTTCAATTTATGAATAGAACATATGATATTATGTTATTTAGATTGCTACTATATTCTATATCATGACATTATATATAGTACATAATAATTATTCACATAATGAATACAATTCAAAAAAAATATTAATACATAATGAATTGATAATATTATAATATAGTTTACAATCATATTATGTATTCGTTATCTTATTATGTATTGTATCATAAAAGCTATATATTGTAAACATAACAATTCATGTTATCCTGCATTCATTTGATTAAAATACAATAGGTTCAAATGAAGAATTTGGAGCATCATTAATAGGATATACAAGATTTTCCATGCTAGAACTTATGATTTATATAAAGAGTATGCTTTAATAGTAGGTTTTTGTGTTAGGTTAGGAAAGGAAAGACATACCAAACCCAAGAACTTTTAAACATAGAAGAAAAGTAATATCTTTGCAACAGCAGCAGGAGAGAGGAAATACTGGAAAAAAGGAATATAAGGAAAAAGCTCGGAACATGATAGCATAACAAGCATACTAAGAGAAGAAAGCTCTCACAAGAACAAAAGAAAAGAATACCAAGTAGATTATGATACCAGAACAAATTGTCCTGACGATTAGAGCAAAAATAAATAAAGATGGTCTTTGGGAAGTCATACAACATGTAATTCACCATAATCATCCTCTTACAAGAGAGACACAAAGTCAACTTATCTATTTGAGTGACAAATGTCATCTCCAAAGGAGAAACAATTCAAACGATGCAAGAATGTGGTTTAAGGTCAATAGATAGCTATAACTATATGACTGCAGAAGTCGATGGTGAAGAATATCTTGGACACTCTTTGAAAGACCACTTCAACTATTGTTACAGGCTTAAAATCAAGCCTACTAAAGGAAAGACTCACAGAATGTTGTCGATAAACTTTAGGTTCAAATGCAAGAAGAAGACAACTATTTTTTAGAGTGAGATTAAACGAGGAAGGAAAGTGTCATGCATGTTTTGGAGAGATTCCAGTGCTTGATCATACAACATCTTTGGTTATGTTATGGTCTTTGATACTACATATAGAACAAACAAATACAATCTAATTTGTGCTCCATTAGTTGGAATCAATAATCACTAGAGAAATTGTAAGTTGCATGTGCTTTTTTGGAGATGAACAAAGAATCATTTGGAGGGTGTTTGAGACATTCGAAATGTTAATGAGAGGAAATTTCTAATTACAATCTTCAGATGATCAAGATGTTGCCATTGTTGCTAGAATAAGAAAGGTATTTTTCAAATTCCATAATATGCAACAAATATTATATAATAATCTTTTACAAATACATTTTATTCTGTATTAGTTCAAAATATTTATAATTATATTTACTTATGTCTTGCAGGTTTTTCCTAAAGCAAGCACATATTGTGTTTATGACATCTAGCTCAAAATGCAAATGCTAGAATAGGAATTGCTGAAATCAGATAAAGATTTCAAAAGCATATTTTATAAATGTTTGATGCTATATATAGAACAAAAATTTGAAGAAAATTGGACTTCTATGATTCAGAAATATAAGTTACAAATGAAGATTGGTTCAAGAGACTATATAGCTTGAAAGAAAAGTGGTATACATGTACTGCCTTTAATAAGGATTTCTTTTCTGCTAGAATTCTTTCGTCACAAAAAAGTGACCACACTTATCATTCAGTAGGGTTCAAGGCTAATAAAAATAACGAGTTGACTGATTTCTATGCAATATTTCAAGCTACAATCAACAGATGGAGAAGACAAGAAGAAAGAGATGACTTTCAACTGCACAAGGGGGGATAGCAAAGTCAAAACTTTGCATGAGTTCATTATTGAAACATGTAGCTAATGGTATACACATGTATTCTTTTTCAGGGATTTGAGAAGAGTTCTAGTATGCTATAGCAAGGTGATATGAGTTGCATAATAGATATGAAAGCAAATTAAACATACATAGTGTCATCAATGGTATCACTGTATTCTTTTCAAATATGTTGATGATCAATTATCATAAGAAGATTTATAACTTTGGATGCAAGAACTTCAAAGATCTGCTAGTGTGTCTTTCATTTATTAAGTCTTGCACTTGCATTCAAATCCTGAAATACTGGAAATGTATATATCACAAGGATGCTTAGATTTGCACACAAAAAGAAACTTGGGAAATCATGATACTCAAAAGAGAGATTCTAAAAAAGTGAATGATTTCACACCATGGATATATATTACATATGATCAGAAGGTAGTCAAACTCTAATAATTCATTGTATTTTTGTATGATATTACATGTTTTTTAAATATGTAGGTGTCATGATATTATTTAATACAAGTACTACAACTTGATTTTGAAGAGTCATAGAATTGAAGAAGCAAGAAAAGTAATAGAAGATTCTTACAAACATGCACAAATCATGGTTGAAGAAATAATAAAGGAAGAAGAAATGAAAGCTGCAGAAGAACAAGATAGACAATTAGAAGAATAATACATTGCTGAAGCAACAAAACTGCTAGAAGCAAATCAAACAAATAGAGTATATGTATGAGATTAAGACAAGGCTGTGACAAAAGGAAAAGATAACAAGAGATTAAAAGGACCTTATACAAACCATCAAAAATAGGTAACAAAGTCACAAAGAATTTGGTACCAAAACCCCAATAGTCTAAAAACAACATTTGTTTTAGTGAATTACATTTTTTCGTTWGCGGTACTATATTCAAATACATTTATAATTCAATAAAGTCAAACAATATTATTTTTTAATTAAATGCTTCCATATATATATTAAATACATTTTCTATTTAAAATAGTTTATTGAAATATTATGTAAACCTAAATTATAATGTTTATAAGCAGAAAATATAAGAATATTATACACAATTGCATTTTAAGTCTCATACTATTTGATATCATATAGAACTACATAATATGATTTTAAAGTACAGTACATAATATGGTTCAAAACTGCATAATATKATTTCGGGATTTTTCCTCAGGTATCCCCGAGGTTTTGCTTAATTCCTCAGGTACCCCCGAGMTTAGACAAAATAGACGAAATACCCTTAATGAGCCATTTACCGTTAAATAATTGAACGGTGTTAGTCTTTAACCCCTAATCACCCAATTAACACCCAATTCCACTCCATAATCCCTAATTATCCCCTCTATCTCCCTTAATACTCCATCTTCCTTCCTTCCTTCTCTTTCCTCCATTATTAAACCTTCATTGGTTCATTGTTACTCGCATACACAACCTCCATCACCATTTTTTTCCTCTTTTCTACTTCTTTCTTCCCTCTTATCTATCTCCTTCATTGTTAAAGTTCCGATTTTTTAGCCCAGATTTGTATGGTGTTTTGAGCCCAGCGATACAACCAAAATTCATCAATCTTCTTCGTTAGCCTGCCATTGTTATTGATTTTCGAAGGTTACAATTGCCAAGTTGTTCAGTTTTTAAAGCAACAATTTCTAACTAAAAACCCCAATTTCAACATGGTTCGAATTTTGGGGGTTTTGTGTGACATTTTTTGGGGAGAAATTTATTGGTTCATTAGGCTTTGTGAGGCTTCAATTTTTGGCGTAATTATCTGAATTTTTTCAGCCTTGTTTGTGCTTCAATATGGGGCGTTTTACTTGGTGGTGGTGGTTGTTTGCGAACAAGATCTACTTGAGTGCTCTTTCAACATCAAAGCACCTCGAA
>SNQN01009480.1:0-25235 GCA_008642245.1 Bassia scoparia
ACACATACATACAACAACAACATTACCATACAAACATAACAATACCATACATACATACATACATACATACATTGTGTTTATATAGAGGCCTTTTGCTTATTAATTTACTATTACTTTAATTGGTCTGTCCTCAAAAATTAGCATTAGTAATAACTTCAGAGTAATTAAGTAATGATAATTTGCCCATTGAGTATATCTTAAGTAAGCTAGTTGAAAAAAATGATGCAATTTAAGTACATTAACATTGAAATTTCCGTTGACCTCTTAAAGTGTAGGCTTTAAATGAGCTTTGCTTCATATTAGAACAAGTAAATGAAATAAATCTGCCTAATTAACAAACTACTGCTTACAACATGTAGAACGACCAGCACAAAACTAACCTCAACCCTTGACTAAACTCTAAAGCAATTCAATTAAATTTTGCATAGTCTTGATCATAATACTAAAACTACTTTAAATACTCATTTGGAAATTATCTGTATTTATAGTGAATAATACAAACTTTATTATTGCACACTTTTGTCATGCACATATATATACAGGAATGAACTTATTCTTTAACCTGGAGTTGAAGAAATAATAATACCAACCAGATGAGCCCAGGCTCGATTTGTTTAATCTCGGACTAAAATCGAATTTGAATTAAATGAATGAGTGAAATTAACGATTGACTAAAGTACTAAAACTAAGTTCAAAGATCAAGGCCTAACATATCTACAAACTTATTTAATTTTCTATCCTTACGTAAAACTTTGTCCGATTCCAAGCTAACCATACTAATTTATGTAGCCAATTAAAGTAGTGCAACATTGCATGTAAATTAACCATGCATTAGTATTAGACAGGGTCACGAAACTAGCTGTGGCCATTGGCATCATGTATGAGAATGAACGGGTTGATATATTTGATCAATGATCAGACCATATTCTACTGCTAGGACAGCCGACTAACTATCTATGAAGTTCGTTCTCATGGTGCACTTATTTAATTAATCGTCATATACAAACTTGTTAGAATGAAATGCCAAGTGATCATTTATGTTTCAATCAAAATCTTAAGCAAAAGTTATGACCTCAAATTACAGAGAGGTTTGAGATAGGATAAAATTGTATCTGACAAGACTTTGTATACAGGAGCAGACGAGTTGTATGAAGAGATCGGTGCATCCAGTAGACACCTAAATGTGGTCTCCCCAAATAGTAACGATGATGAATATACCACGTTTCGTGATTGATCGATTCCGAAAAGGCGCAGCTGAACCTAGAAATTTCAATATGTGAATCACACTCGAAATCGTGAGGCGAAGGTCAATCAGAGGCCAAAAGATTTCTTTAACACTTCTATTTTGTCGATTTTCTGTTAACTATAAGATTTTTGAAATAATTTAACTGGTATATTCAGTTTTCACATTTCATTGCTTCTTCTCTATTTTCTGAGTTCACAGTATTTTTAGATATTTTTCTATTTTTCCATGATTTTCTATGAATTTGCATATTTTCAAACATTAAATACGCAAATACGCAAAAATACGTAAATAATCAAAAATACGTGAATGTTCTAGAATCTCCTAGAAATATACTTCTTGCAAAGGGACGTCTAGAATAATCAACATCTCAGAAAATCGAGATTTTGGAAAGAATTATTCCGAATCAATATATTTTCTTTTTTTGGAAAAATACTAGAGGCGTATATCCGCAGAGGCTTGCGTATAACACAGAGGCTCGTATTACGCAGAGCCTGCTATATTGCTCCTACGAGGCCCTGCGATATACGCTCCCACGAGCGTATAATACGCACCCTCCTGCGTATTATGCACGTTTGCTCTTCGCGGACTATAAAACGTCTTTGCCCTCACGACTTTGGGGGGGCACTCGGGGACACCCTGGGAGAATTTTCACAATTTCAACACTTCACGACACATCACAACTTCAAAACTCTCCATAGTCTCTTGTCCCAACATACACATTCAAATACGAGTCTCGCCCCCTTTATCGATCAATTTGACGAACGAAATCAATATAACTCTGAGATTACTCACCTAAGACATCTCTTTTTGACTCTTTTTAATTCCTTTTGCACTTTAATTTGACTAATTAATACGAGTTCAATTTATTAACACAATATAGAAACCAACTCTGAATATCTCATGTAAATATGTAGATTGTTTTCCACGTTTCAAATTCATTTATCATCATCTTTCACTATTTATTATTATGATATTTTATTGTCATACTAACGCGTTTACTTGTCTCGATAGCAATTCAATCAAGGGCGTTTCCTTTTAGTTTTACTCTACAATTGCTTATTCGCAGTGACAAGGTGAGAAGGACACACATGTAATTATCATGCTTCTAACCTTGTTTTTCATTTTCTTTGTAATTTCACACTTGTAATTGCTAATCAAGACCGGATTCAATTGCTTGTCACATTAAATCAGAAATCATGGCACCGGTTTATAGCACCTTATTATATTGACTAACAATCAATGTGATCGCCTTATCCATGGTTAGAAGTCATTGTTGTACAGAATTAGCAACACTAGTAATATTAGGTTAGTGCGCTTTCAATCAATTCATAGGCTCTTTGAATTCAATTTTATGACTTATGAACTACAATGAGACCGAGTAAGGGCCGCTACATGCGGGCGGATTGGGTTACTGATCAATCCGTACATGTCCAACCACACTTGTTACTGGACCTATTGTGGCCAGTAGTTGGCCACCATATTTCGGGGCTCCGTGATAACCTGTATAGCACGAGATGCGATCCCCTCAACTCACAACACACCCCAACGCTTCACATGCGGATTCCATGGCTCAATTCATGACACTGAAGCTGAGTCAACCCTTCGAAAGGGGGTGAAGCCTTACTCCTAATTAATACGAGTAATATTATTTGCACCAGCATTTTAGCTCTGAGATCCGCCTTAAATTTCATACCTTACTATGTAAGATGCACTGAATATTCTAATAAAATGCCACTCACATTGTCGTTTGGAATCGAATAATTTCGAAATAGGCCAATTACATATTTACAAACAATCCACTAGCTATAAATTTTCTGTGAATCACATATTGTTATGTCTACTTCCTAGCCAATAATTCCAGCAAAATAATTCAACAAAAAAAACATAAACATTAAATTAGGGAAGAAAGAGAGAGAGAAGATACCTTAAAAACGAACCCTAAGATCGAGCAACCACGAGCGTGGCAATGCAACAATAGCAGCAGCACAACACCAGGCAGATGCAATGCAGACATGCGCAGGGCGCAACCCTAAGCGAAAACCAAACAAACGAACCACAACAACAATATTCGACACTCTACAACAATATTGAAGAAAATAGAAACAAATCAACACCCTAAACAACAGCAGGCTGACGTGCAGTGGCTGGTGGATGGCAGGCCACAAGACAGCACGGGCCGGGTGAGTGTGAGCTGGAGCAAAGCCACGCCAGCTGCAGGCAACCACGGCGAAGGAGAGAGAGAGGGGAAAGAGAAGAGAAAAGAGAAGAGAAGACTAATAAGGTCGCCGGAGAGTGACACCGGAGTGGAGGGAGTTGTGAGTTGTGAGTTGTGAGTGAAAAGGGTCGAATGAGAGAGAGGGGTTTCGAGTGAGAGAATGAAAATGGTCGAAAGAGAGAGAGGGGTTTCGAATGAATTTTTTTTTTTTTATTACTTTAAAAAAATTTACCGACCGAATTTTTCGATCGGCACACCGACCGATTGAAAAATCGGTCGGTGTACCGACCGAAAATTCGGCCGGTAAATGTTATAATTTCTTTTTTTTTAATAAAAACACTGAGACTAAAGGAACAATTCCCAATGAATCACCGACCGATTTTGAAATCGATCGGTGTACCGACCGAAAATTCGGTCGGTGATTCATTGGGAATTGTTTTTTTTTAAATTAAAAAAGTGGTTTGGGGTGTATAAATCAAAGGATTTACCGACCGATTCTTCGGTCGGTACACCGACCAATGTAAAAATCGGTCGGTAACACCGACCGAATAAGCGGTCGGTAAAATACATCAACCAACTGCGGTCGGTGTCGGTTGGTAATACCGACCGATTTTTCTTCGGTCGATAATTTTGGTCGGCCTTACACAAAATACTTGTAGTGAAGATCCTACTAAGATAGAAAATTTCATGTTCATGTCCATGCTCATATTCTTGAGTTAACATGCTGGCGATGGATTCTGCTAATGTTGAGAGATACAACCTCAATGGTTTCTTATTCTATTTTGGAGGGATTAATACTGGAAGTGAAGCCAATTTTTCTTTGATCTGTTCTAATGCCAATTGATGTTCTTCATCCCACTTGAAATCATCTCCCTTTTTTAGTTTTAACAATGGAGAAAAAACTGCTAAGTTGGTAACCTGCTAAGTTGGTAATAAACCTTCGAACAAAGTTTATCTACCCTAAGAAACTCTATAATCCCCTTTTGTTAGGTTGAGCTTTTAAGACAGCTTTTTCTTTGTTCTGGTTTTTCTCGATACCATTCTTTTTTTTTTACTAAAAACCTGAGGAAATTACTAGCCTTTAATTTAATGGATTCATCTTTATATGAACCTCCTCATTCTCTTAAATGCTCAAACAAGATGCTCCTCATGCCTTGATGCACTCTATGACTTCACCAAACCATCGTCTATATAGATCTCTATAAAGTTTTCGAACATCTCATCAAAAATTAGGTTCATAGCTCATTGATAAGTAGCCCATGCATTCTTTAATCCGAATGGCATAACGACTATAATTATAGACAATTTATCATCCTTTGGTAACTCTTTACTAATGTATGTATACCTTGGATGATCCTTTTTACCAAGATTCACCTCCTTGAGAGGAACATGAACCTCCTTCATAATATCTTATCTTTTAGCCCATACTTTGACGTCTTCCTCCTGACCAAAGAACTTAACCCATCTTAGATTCAGGTGAAGGAAAAGCATAGGCGTCAAAACTTGAACTCGTGTTTTGACTTTGAACTCTTCACTCCTTGGGGAACTACACTAAAACTAATCTACACTAAACTAAACTTAGCTGATAAGCCAAGTGTAACTAAGGAAAGCAATAAAATGCGACGAAGAAATGTAGTAATTGTTGTTGATGGGTTCTTTTTCTTCTTGCCCGTTAGTCCTCAATTTATACTATTCCATGGGAGAGATCGTGGGGAGTAATCTGGTGGTTACCTCATAATTAACAGTTTAATAGCACTCCTGATCCCTTAGATTTGCATTCCTCCTCTTCCTTTTGGAACTATGTCTCTTGGTGGGCCCGCTTGTTAGATTGATATCATTGGGTCATGTTGAGAATCATTTCCTTTTCTGGCATTTGTGTTTGATCYCCAGAATAGTTCTTGATCAAAGACGGTCTTCATATTCGTGCAAAGTCAAGAATGGTCAATGGAAGTCAACCAATATATTTTAGCAGTAATAGCTGCAAACATAACATTTCTCTTACTGTTCTCATAATTCAAATTGAGAAATTTATAACGCTTTTCAAATACTCATTAACTAACTGCCCTCTTCAGTATCACTTACACTTTCAACTATGACATGCATGCATGTTGAATATACTTTATTTATAATATAATATGGTTTAGTAAGTAAACTATTTAGATTTGTTTTCATATGTTTCTACCATTGGTGCTTCAATGGATGACATATGTATAATATGTTATAATGAAATTGATAATTAGTAAAAGGGGTAGGTTACAAGAGAAAAGAGAAAAGAGAAAAGGCACTAAAATCTCAATGCATATATAACAATTGAAATTCTCGACACATGAAAAAGTTGATATTCTCAACATTGAGAATATTAATACTTAAAAGTTTTGCAATTCTTAACATTTCTAGTGTTTTAAACGTCAACACTTAAAAGTAATCCAAAATATATACACTCYAGTATGTCTTAAAAAGAGATGAGACTCCCTCAACACAAAATCGTGTTGAGATTCTTAACACTTAATTGTGTCCTAAAAGTGTTAAGAATAACAACCCAAAAAGTGTTGAGACTCTTAATACTTTTTGCATCCCAAAAAGTGTTGATAATGTAAGCATTTAAACATATCCTAGAAAGTGACAAAATAATTCGACCCTTTGTCTATGTGTTAGCCTTAAATGTGTCGAAAAACCACAAAAGCTAASCTGTAGTAGTGGCTTTAAAAAACCTATTATTTTGAGTTCCCTATAGTATTGTGTGATCACAAAATGTTAAAAGATAGGAAGAGGTACTTTGATAAGTAAAAAAACCACTATCTCTAAATAGTAGAGGAGACGTGATCGATTATGTTGGTTTGGGCCCTTTGTTCGCGCTGCTCGTGGTGGTCATCGACATTTTGATGATGATGACAATTGTTAAGCTTAATGTGGTTGTTTGCAGCTGTGGGAGTGACTACACAAATGTAAAATTGAGATAAGGAAAAAGTAAAAATAGTGAAAAAATAAAGATAAAAAGGTGAGGACAACATTGTTTTTCGGTGAGAAGATGGTAARCAACAATCAAAATGTCTAGATAAGATGGTTTTATGCAATTAATACTAGATGAGATATTTTTCCCACTAAAAAAATGATTTCAAACACACACACACAAAAAAATGTATTTGTTGAGAGACATGAAAGTTGTTGAAATCAAGCATTCTCACTTATCTTTCACTTCTTTATAAGAGATTATATACAAATTGAATATTACATTATATATAGCATATGTTGGAAGTATTTTACTACTTGCAATATTTTACAAGTAAATTAATTCATTTTCTCAAAACTCATGATTCACACCACGAAGAACCATACAATATAAAATCTTACTCGTTTAGTAGTTATATCATTTTTAAAGCTCTTTGATTGAAAAATTGATTAATGAAAAAGAAAACCAATCATAAATTATCRGGAAGATAGATACGTTACATATACTTTATTTGTTTATGAACTAGTTGTGTGCACTTGCTCAAACACATTATTACAAATATACAATGATTTATTGATTTGACAACAAGAAGCTTTCTTCCTTTTTGTTGCATAAATACTACCTCACTTTTTCTATTTCTCTCTCACAATAATTTTCCTTCATCTTCTTTTCTCCCTCATTATCTGATCTTCATCATCAACTAAAAAAACAAAAAAAAGTTGAACAGAATTTATAAATTAAAGGACTGTTAATATGGAATTGAGCTTCTATGTTGGAGTAATAGGTAAACATGAAGCTCAATTAAATTTCTATTTTTAAAAATTATTTATTATCATTGTTTGTATAATATTCAAGGTTATTTACTGACCTGGATCTTAATCATTTTTCTAATTATACTCTAATAATGTGTGTTTCAGGCAACGTTATTTCTTTGCTCATGTTTCTTTCCCCAGTGTAAGTTTAATTAATCTTTCTAATTTGATGCATAGCAGACTATGCAAATTAATGTCAAACATAAGACTAGTAATGCCTATTATTGTTATAGCATAGCATGTGATAATAATATGTGTGAAGTAATTAATAATGCAGATCAACGTTCAAGAGAATAATAGAGCATGGATCCACAGAAGAATTTGAGAGCTTACCATACATATGTACACTTTTAAACGCATCTTTGTGGACTTATTATGGTCTTGTTAAACCTGAAATTCTTGTATCTACAATCAATGGATTTGGAGTTCTTGTCGAAATCGTCTTCGTTGTTCTCTTCCTTGTCTTTGCTCCTCGATCAATGAAGGTATGTATGTTTCATACTACTGTATTTTTATTTTATTGTATTTGTTATTACTGGAAACAATTTATCAAGTATGCTAGGTTTAGACATTTTATAATGGTAAAAAAGTCTAAACTTCATATTGTACATCTTACAATTCCAAAGTAAATGATTTAATGAGATTTTTTTCAATGAACCAAATAAATCTTGCAAATTGAACTCGAATTTGGTGAGATCATAAATTCATAATTAGGAGTAAAAATAATCTTTACCTACATCACGAATTGAGAGAGTGCTTAACAAAGAACAGTAGAAGTCTCCTAACACGTTTTTCATCGTGTTTATATCATTATCATCGGTTAACTTTCCCTTCTTTTTATTTAAGTGTTTTTGAGGTACTGTTATTGTAGGTTTTGGACTTTTGTCCCCATTCATGTTTCATACGGAGTACTCTATTCATTTTCTGATAGTTTCTATTTTAATGTACTGTGTATGCTATCTTTTTGCTGTTTATTTTACTGTTTTTGTCGTATCAATCAATAAGAGTCTTATTTTTATAAGTGGAGTCGGTTAAGGAGAACTAAAAGTGATTATTTCGAGAAATCACCTCTATAAATTTCCTCCTTCACTCCCTACGATCGAGTACCTCGTTCTCGATCTTACTGCTCTTGTTGTATGCATGTGAAAATTATATGCATTTTTTAAATTTAATTTTTGGTGTTTTTAAGTTWAAACAAATTATGTAAGATGAGCTTATTCGAGAGAGTCCATTTCAGAATATTAAAATGGTTACATTTTTGACATAAAATAGAGATGAACWSTAGTCTTGTAGAGCACCGTAGTGGACAATAGAATAAGTTCTTCAAGTTATAGTCACCACTAACCACAATTCCACAACAACCCCTTTTACTTTCATACACAATTAATTTCTTTTTCATCTCCACTCATATATGAGTAGTTAATGGACTCGATAAAACTTTATCTCAATTTTAAATGTATGATAGCTACATATATACCTATGTAGCTTAAACTTTTAAATAATTTTATTACCTTCTCAATTATGACTRAACTATTTTATTGAATTACCAAACACTACTTGTTATAAAGATCTAGAGGCAAATTGTGACTTATTTAATTTGTCACAACTTGTTTGTCCTAGCATTAGCCTTGGATATGTTCAATCTAGTCTATAATAACCATAACCCCACCTAATCAACATGTTCAAATTGACAGTTTGTACTATATATATATAAAGTCAAGAAAAATATATATAATCAAATAATGTTGTGACTAATTTCATAACCATCATATAACCGTACGACAAAGTTGTGTGCTTAGAATTAAACCACAACAGCAACGTTTTAACATTTGGTTGATGAACGAGCCGACTTCATATATGTATGATTGCACAACAGATTTTTGTTTTTTTTTAGCTTAAATATATGGTGTATGAACAATGTGCAACTATCATGATCAATAATGTCAATTCATAGTCATGAATAATAATAATAAAATAAGAATTATAATGAGCAAGCAATGGAAATAAACATGGTGGTGAAATGTCATGAATAATGTAGGTAAAGACTTGGATACTGGTGGGGATACTAGATGTGCATTTTTGGGCCAGCAATAGTAGTGCCCAAGCTGGCATTGCAGGGGACACAACAAATCGATTGCCTTGGATTTATTTGTGCGGGCCTTAAGTTGTCATGTACGCTCTCTCTCTTGCTGCCATGGTAAGATTCATCATGCATGCACTTCGTTTTTAATCTTAGCTTTGTCTTTTCTTTCATATTCTGTGGCTTATATGTGATTACAATACAATTAAAGATACCATACATTTTAAATTTCATATCAAGATGTGTTAGAAGAGGAAGGGCAAATATAGATAGAGCAGTACACATGCTACTGTGCTACAATATGGATCCATTATGTCCTAACTTAACCACTAGGTAAGTTTATTATAAGCACACTCCAAATTTATAATTTTAACCGTCTTTATGTGAGAAAATCATTAAAATTATAGTCTCATAGAAAGTATGCCTACAACAAAAATTGTTGTGTGCCCATAACAATTCCCATTAGGCATACAAAGAACTCATCGGTTTTATAATTAGATACAACAATTTTAAACATGCAAATCATCAAACATACCTAATTTAGATGGAAAATAATAGGATTTTTTGGTGTAGATAATGTTTTAATTTTGTTGTGCTTCTTTTCTAACATAAATAATCCACGTTAATTAACAAAATAGGAAAAGCAAAAGTTATAATTAAATAATAACAAACCGACAAGACAAAAAGAAAAATTAAAAGATTTAATTGTCCTCTTTAAAAGATGGAATGGGAATTACATCATGCTCTCAAATATATAGATTAATATATAACAATTTAGGTATTGATAAGAAAGAAAGCTAAAAAGTACATTAAGACTTAAGAAATATTCAACAATAATAAAAATATGTAATAATCTTTTTGATAACTAGTATTTTTAGTAGGTGGCGAAGCTATTAATAATAAAATTTATTATCGCATAAGTTAATAATCATTATATAGACTCCTTCATATTTTTTGTACAATAAAGTCAATGGATAGGGATATTTTAAAATTGTGGGACTAGATTCTTTCCTAACTCGCATGAAACAAGTTTAATAATCGCATATACCATGGTTGCTTGAAAACCTACTGTGAATAATATACAAATATCAAGTTACAAGCTCAATCATTGTGAAGGAAATTAACTAAGTTGTAACTCGAAAAAAACCTTGTGGCCTATGTGTAGTTACAAGGTTAGGTTCTCACTTTTATTTTTATCGTTCACTTAAATAAATATAAATATGATTTTGTTTATACTATGTGTAGTCATTTTAAAACTATAATGTGTACTATGACATTATAGGTGATTATAACTTTAAAATGGCGTAGCTTAGAATAAACTAGATAATCTCCGATCATATGTTCGGTTTTCAAATAAATATAAGATGCTCTACAAAAATTAATACGGAGTATTTGATTTTTAAATTGTCATTATTTAAAAAAGGCTTTATTTTGACAAATAATATTTTTTAGAATTATAATGAATTAATAAATATATAAAAATTATCTCTAAAACACATTTATTAACCTTCATTAATTTTTTAATACAAAAATAATAGAGTGTTTGGGAGGAAGTTTGGAGGAAAATTTGGGTGGTGGGATTGCTTAGTAGTAGTATATCTCGATATATATAAGCCAAGGGGAGCAATGGTGCCCCCCTATTAAAAGACGTAAACTCTCTTTAATGATGTAAAAGACTTAATGCCCTTAATTAAAAATATAAATTTCTTTTTATGTACTTCCATACTAAATAAAAAAAAGTTTAATTAATTGATGTAAAAAATCAATAAAAATAAATAATTACATTGTCTAATTTATTTCATTGAATACTTAAACATTGCAAATTATTTTAAAAATGTTTAATTAATTAGTATGAAAAATTCAAATATAAATACATTAATTACATATACTAAAATTTTCACATGAATCAGTCAAACAATCATTTAATCTCTTTGTAAGAGATTCAATTGAAAGGAAAAAATTGCATCGAAAAATTGAAATCTTAATAATCAATTAGTATGAAAATTCAAATATAAATACATAAATACATTACTAAAATTTTCACATGAATCCGTCAAACAATCATTTAATCTCTTTGTAGAGAGATTCAATTGAAAGGAAAATTGCATGAAAATTTGAAATCTTAATAACTCACGCCATTGTAATTTGAAACTGTACCCAATTACGTGATTGTTTTCTAATTAAATATTTATTTAATTTTAATATTAAAACTGATTGCACGCATCACGTGCTTATAGTACTATGTGTATTAAGTTAATTCACAATAYTTTACAAACTATGCTATATAAATATGATTCRCCCCATAACGTAAAAACTTTTTWAAAAAAAACAATGCAAYCACGCATTGCGTGCACCAAARACTAGTAGATGTATTAAATAAAGTTACAAGGGTTAGTTGTAGCTTATATACATTAAGTTTTTTGTATTGAAAGGGGAGTTATAATGAAATTTATAATGCATTTACATCAAAGAAATCTGCCTATTTCTTACAATGATGTAAATGGATAAGGTGATTAATTAATGAAATGTTAGTGGGAAGAATCATTCCTAACTCGCGTGAAACGAGTCAAAATAATCAAATTTGTGACAAAACTGTCACAACTGTCATATTTTTGTTTATCTGTGATCTGTTCTTTCTTTGATTTGGTTTGATTCAACGTGTGAACATACTGCCCAAGAGATAGAATGAAGGACAGCAAGTACTTTGATACATGATTTTTTTTTTTTTTTTGACGAGTACTTTGATACATGATTGTTTAAAAAGAAGATTTAGAAAGTATAATTATATATATTAAGCATTATGGATTAATGGATATTGCTTTGAGAGTTGACAAATAAGTGTTGAGTGTTGTAAACGATTAGGATCCGACTAGGAGAAAACGTGGATTTTTTAAATTATATATACATGGAGCTATCATTAGTGATGGATAATCACATTTTATTAAATGTATTCATTGATTAAAATAAGATAAATAATGAGTCATGTCTTATTATCTATATTTTATTCTATCTTTAAAACAACTTGGTGGAAACTTAAACAATTTTTTGTGACTCTAATTAGAAGAATGTGTACTTAATATTTTTTTATCAATGAATAGCGCATAAAGGGAGTTAAACTAGACTGAAGAATTGAACTGAATATAAGTCGAAATGTACAAGGCCTAAATGTTGTATAATATGCATAATGTTCATGTTAATAATGTTCTATATCTTAGCTGTTGGCAAGATAAATAGTGAAGCGAATTTTTAAAAACAATTTAAAAAAACAGATATGCTATGAAATGGAAAGATTATAGAGAGAATTGTAAGAGAGAATAATCATTCAATAAAACAAATTATATGATATTATCATTTGATTGAAGGGGTAGATCTATATCTATGTATACTTATACTAAATCAAATCCTAACTTTCCTTTTTCCCTCCAAATTTCCATCTAACTCCATATATGTTTGTGTAGAAAATGTAAAAAAAAATAATATTAATAATTAACTAATATATGTAATTAAACATGCTTTGAAAAATAAAAGTGCAAACATTATTAATTGATGGATAACTATGAAGAAAATAAATGGCACCCTTTTTTTTAAAAAAGAATAAATGACATCTTAATCTTACTTTTTTTTGTATTTGCATTTTAAAATAGATAAAAATTTCTATTCATATAAAAATAATTCAATAGTTCATAATTTTTCAAAAAAATCGACTTTTCTCGGGATTTATTTGTAATTATATATACACATACATGTAGTAACTCAAAAGCCTAGTAACATAAATGTAGGTATACAAAGAGTATGAGTAATGTCAAAAGCCTTGGAAGTTGTGTTTAATTTGCTTCAATTAAAACATAATTAAGGGCTAAAATTGCAAATTATGCAGTAAGGGGGTTGATTTACCAATTTGGGAGATTCCTAACGATACCATAATATTATGTGAGTTTTGTTGGTATTGACTCAAAGAGTAAATTTTTTTTTAACAAATTTAACAATGTTTAATTAGAGATAAATATTTGTACAGAGTATAAAGTACGTAGTGGTAATTGCAAATGTGCAATATAGTATTTATATGTCTAGTTTTATGTATTTTAATTTTGACATCTTTGTTGTTGCTCAGAAAACAGTGGTGATAACGAAAAGTGTGGAATACATGCCATTCCTTCTATCGTTTTCCTATTTTTAAATGGAGCACCTGGTCCTTCTATGCTTTGCTACGGCAAGATATTTACCTTATGTGAGCCTATTTTTTCTACCTTTCATTTTACAGCGTATATCAAATAATGTCCATATTATTCGGTTGTATTCATTCAATTCACCCTTTAATAATCTGGATTCGCGGCTTAGTTCAAATTGTACTAACACATAGACCAAAATGTTACTCAACAGTTCCGAATGGGATAGGATGTTTTCTTGAGCAATTCAATTGTCCTCTACGCTATTTATAGAAATGCCAAACCTTCCAAGACGAATTGTCGGACAAACTTATCGAAGAAGGTTCGTATGAACATCTCTCACCACTTCTTCCGGTCAAACGCCCAAGAAAAATGCCAAATGGTGAAATTTCTCAAGCGCCAAATTTGCTCATTCTTTTTCTTTTTCCTTTTTTGTTTTTGAAGATGTAGAATTAAAAATGTATGCCTAGTATCTAGTTGAGCAAGAAATTTGTTTTAGAGACTAGTGTTGAGTGTAGTCCGATGTTGTTCGGATTCTTTTCACTTTGTTGATTGTATATATATTTTAATATTGATATCTTACTATAAATTAACTAAGTCATGTTCTCGTCAACTTATTTAGATAATTTGGTAAAAAAAGTGGAATCCAGAAAAATATAATTCAGTGAAATAGCAACAAGTTCAGTTCATTAGTAATAAGTTCAGTTCAATAAAAATAAGTTCAATCTTTAAGAAATTTGTTTAAGAATTTGTTAAATTTCTGTAAAAATAGTTCAGTTTAGTACCAATAAGTTCAGTTTAGTAAAAAATAGTTATTTTCAGTAAAATTCAGTTGACGAGAACCGGCCTAAGGATATTTTTTATTTTTTTATTTGACGAGAAGAAAGAATTTCATAATAAGGATAGTCAAAAGACAATTACAATCAATGGAAGAAAAAAAACAAAAAAAATCAACCAAAATACAAAACACCTGAAAAGTAATTACATCGCAGTTTCGATTTAAAATAGCCTTAAGAAAAATCTCCATCAGATGCAATACAATCTGTGAGTTCGTTCTGATTCGACGACATAACTTCCGCTTATGCATAGTTTTGGATGATCATACTTTTGTGATTTCCTGAATTCTTTCGCGAGTTTGTGAAACCCTATATCTCCATTCTTCCATTAATAAAAAAACCCTAGATAATTGATTTTCATGAGGAAGTCCAAAAACTTAACTCAAATTCTCAACAAAACGAGATAATAATAAACCCAAAAATGGGGATAAAATCTCAAAAAGAGATGTAAAAACCAAAAAAAATGGAAGATATTCATAAACAAACAAGCAAAACAAAGTAGTACAAAGAAAATTGGCCTTACCACCATCAAAGAAATGATTGATAGCACCACGACTAAAGAATAAGTTAACTAAGGATTAATTCAAATTTTGTTATTAGTTTCACATCTTTTCGATCTACTAGCATATGCATTGTTGAAAACAATTCAGTAATTTGTAAATATTTATGCATGTACATAATGAACCAAAATAATAAGTCACGTGTGACTAGAGAAGCCCAGATCAATACATTATATTTTTTGTATGAACCAAAATAATATTGCCAAAAAATACTACTAAAGGCATGTTTGGCGTAGCTTTTTATGTAACATTTAGCGTTCTGATTAAATCAAAACGCTATTTGGTTAATTTATTACTGTTCAGCAAGGTAGCGATTAACGATAAATGCTACTTTTTTTTTCAAAAGTACATTAGGATTAACGTTTTACCATTTTAGCTTTAGACCTAATTAAATAACTACTTGATAATTAATTTTCTTCGACATAGAAATACAATTATTACTATCTATTATTGCTGAACAATCATATTGAAAATACAATTTTAACCACTACCTGCTACTCCCATCGCCACTTACAAGCTTTTCAGCTACCCGCTACTTCCACCACGAAAGGATACTTCCACCGCTACTATTGTCAAACATGCCCTTACTAAGTACTTACAATTGTTCGTTTATTTGAATGGTTMAATATATACCTTATTTTGTCATTATAAAAGTATTATGCGATGCGAGTTTTTATTAAATATAATTTTTTTTCTAACTACCCAGATTGATTACCAAGGTAATTGTGAAGAACTATCGGCTTTTTTTAGAAAATAGCAACCAACTTTTACCACAAACTTTGTAAACAAGTACTCCCTCTATTTTTTCAGTTGTTTCATTCCATTTTGGTACGATATTTTAAGAGTTGTAAGTTAGTAAAAGAGTATAGTAAGTTAGGTAAAGAGTTTATTATAAATCAATTACATATTACTAAAGCAAAAACCTAGAGGGACACATGTAACATCCCGGTTAAAAAAAATTCATTTGTCAGTTTGATTCATGAATTTTTGTCAATTTTCTCTTTAATTTGAATTTTACTTCCATACTTTGTAGTCTTGCTTCTTGCTTACTTTTAGCAGTAGTTTTTGTGCTTAATTGAGTAGTTTTACTTGCAATTTTGATAACCCTCTTCTTGAACTTRGAACTTGTGTTTTGCAATGGCTTGTAGTATAGTTTGCTTGATTACTTAGTCTTTGTTGATTTCATGCTTGTTTTCATGGCTATTGACTAGATTTCTTTCAAAGGAAGCTAGAGATCCAAATTTGATGGAATCAATGCCTAATTGACACTTTCATGCTCTTTCATGATCTTTAATCCTAAATTGTGGTTTTCTAAACCTGTCTCTTATACACATCTAGATGTGTATAAGAGACAGCTTGCTAATAGCGATTAGTACGGGAGTCCAAGAGAAGCTCGGATTCGAAAATCGTTTGACTCGGGAGATAATTATGATTACGTTAAAAGGGAAGGACCACAATGAATTTTATGCATGAATTGAGCTAAATTCCATTAGATTGGCATTGATTGATAAGAATTGAGTGAACTAGGCTTCCTAGGCTTTAGTTGAATGTTGAAAAAAGTTTTCATGTGTAGTTTACTCTAGATTCAATAGTTTTAATCAAATTTCCTCTTGTTGGTACCCAATTTWAGCAATTAATTAAATTGTCTAGTGATTTCCTCCTTGAGGATTCGATCCCCTACTTGCCACTAGCTAGCTAGTGTAACTTAGAGGCTTTATAGATTGTACTTCGTATTTGGTTTGGTGCGACTTTGCTTGACCTATCCAATGACATATCAAATAGTGGCCTAGCATATACCACATCCAACACTTTAATTTATGTACTTTTACTTTCTAATGTGAGTGGATAAGGGGGATACACTTATTTTACTATAAAGGTCAAATCAAATCTGTTCCATATTGTTAAAAAAATCCGTTCCGATCCATAAATTACTTTTGCAAGTTGTCTATTTACAAATATAATTTCAATGAAAGTTTTTATTGGCAAAATGTCATATATTTGAAACACCCTTAGGCAAGGTCTAGGCTCACAACCTATTTTTTWTATATATATATAAAGATAASGTAAACACACTCACTTTGATAAGGAAAAAAAAAGAAATTCCTCTCATATGGAGTTTGATGACAATTAAACTCAAATCTCTCATGTAGAATTAAAGGCATTTGARCATCTTGGCAAAGCCCACTTTTTAATTCAATGCATGCTTTAATGTTCTACTAGATAATACCCCGTGCGATGCACGGTTTGTTAGGTTGACAGAACAATAAAAATATGTAGTATATTTTCTTGAGCAGTGTTATCTTCTCGTTACCTAGGCGTCACAATAAATTTTTCATGGTTCGCTGTAGTATAATGACTTTTAAACTATATTATTAAGTTTATATTTATGTTTCGTATAAATGACTTTAGATTTAGATTTATAGTTTGGTATACAGATATATATTATAACTTATATTATTATATTATATTATCTTTACAGTATATTAAAGTACTATAATCTCATTCCAAACACTACAGATTCACCACCAAGGTAAAATAGAAACATATATACAATTTAAACTATATATTATGTCAATACAAAGTGTATTTATATATCTTACTTAAGGCACACAAATCATACACAAAACTACCAATTATAACACCCTTATTTGCTAAATTCGATTAAATCCTAACGTTAAGTATATAATACATTCTATAATACTCATTATATGAAATTCTATACTATAATACTAACATAATCAACAAATAGTTTTAAAATATTACTTCAAACTACTAAGTCTTCAAACTACATTGCAACGTTATCTTCTTTAAGTCGAAATCCTAATAAAACTTACACAAAACTATTACAATAAAAGTTTCAAATTATATCACTTAAAAACCTAGTTGAATTCTAAGACGTATATCCTAACATTCTTCATTCTCTTTCTTCTTCGCTTATTCATCTTCTACATTACAATGACCATTCTTTTTCCTTTGTTCTTCTTGCAACTGGGCATTGACATCTTTTTCTTCAACTGTTCCTTCATTTTTCAATCGACCCTCCATTACCAATTTGAAGTTGTTCTCTCTTTTTGCTTTTACAGTTCTTAAAAGATTCCCCCTTTCAAGATTACAGTCAGAGAGAGCCAAACAGGTAGCCATGGCAACCTTGTTTCTTTTCTAGCAACAGTCTACAAAAAAAATTACATATCAAAACATAATAATATTCTAAATAAATACATCAATAGTATAACAAATACATAATAAAATAAGTATAACTTACATTGTTCACAGTATTCACAGTTGACTCAACACTATCATCAAATAATCAGCAATGTGTTAAACACATAAATCCACAATCAAGGTCATATGCTCCTTGTTTCCAATCTCCTCGAACATTAGGGACTGCAATCTTCAATAGGAATCCAGCCCCAAAATTTTATAAAAAATTCTTTAAGACATTTGGAAATCAAACATCCAATTTTCCAATCCTTATTTCATAATCCCCATGTCCTAATCATCGTCTATAATCCGATTATCTAAATAAAATATGGCTTTCTTCTTCAAATCAGCAACAACATGATAAAGTGATTGGCAGATTTAACAGCATAGGAATGAAAATTACATGTCAAAAAATAAATATTAAACAAAATATTAAAAAAGATATAATTAAAAAAAATATTGTGTTAAAGAAAATTAATAATAAACTTTTCAATGTCTGAATGAACATGATTCCATTCATTTCAAACTGAAAACTCCAAGCAGTATGAGTCTCAATCAAGTTGTCCATTTTACAGCATTAACAGCCTCAAAGAAGAATAGCCTACAATACAAGGAAAATAAAACATTCATATCCAAAAACTACATATTATACTACACAAAATATATAATATTGTTATCTAATACACAAAAAGAACTATAAATTTATAATATTGTATAACAACAGCATAAGACAATAATAAATAAATGAAGTTAATTATATAATATAATATCCAAGTGCATAATAATGATTTAAATAATTAATTATATAATAACTAAACATAATATATATAACTACTATATAATATGCTTCACAAACTACTCCTCCGTTACGTATTACTTGAAACAATTGAATTAGGGGAATTTTCTAGGCAAAATTTGTTAATTGTAAATAAGGGTATATGATTAGAAAAAGTAAGAAGAAGAAAATGAATAAAGTAATGAATGAGTATAAGATTAGGAAAAATAAGAGAGAGGAAATGAATAAATAATGAGTTGGTGTAAGATTAGGAAAATTAAGAGAGATAAAAGTATTGGAAAAGTGAATAAAGTAGAAAAAAAGTTATGAAAATGGAAAAAGAGGGAATTGTTTCAAGTAATATGTAACAACCATTTATGAAAACTGTTTCAAGTATAACGTAACGGAGGGAGTACATAATATCATTTAAATATACATAATAATAACACTCACATCAATAAAAAAGAAACATAATTAAAAAAATTATATAATTTATAAATAAAAAAAATAGAAGATAATTATAATACTTACTCCCGCTGCTTGATCCAAAGTATATATTCTTTGGCTTCTTGTTATTGGATTGCAATACACATTTCATTTATGTTCAGCATCATAGCAAAATTATCAATGACAGCCTCGAATATTTCTGTTTCACTAGCGATCGCAAAAACTCACTTCTTGGCAAGAAGAACACATTAGTTGCTTTGAAAATCTTCACTGTACACAAAAAAATACATAATTAAACAACTGTATTAGAGTAATCAAAACTATATAATATACTAACAAACAAAAAAATATTGTTGAAACACTTAATATCAAAAATATTTATATAATTATATTCAACAGATTCAAAGATATATAATAATATCTAAAAGCATATATAATCATACAACACAACATTTAAAATTAAAAATATATATAATTAAAATACAAAGTTTAAACAAAACAATTCATAATATAATAAATGATAACATATTGTTATTAAAAACAGAATAAAATAACTGCCAAAAAATTAACATATTTAGCAAACATTACTAATATTATATACAAGTGTATATATTAATAATCATATAATATGAAAAACAATTAACATCATCAAAACAGTGTTCCAAAAAAGTTAAAAATTTACTTTGTTCTAGAGATTGAACCATTCACAGATGAATAATCTACAACCTCTTTTCAAAAATAGGAAGATTTTCCAAATCCTTTTCATACTTCTTCATCATTGGTGACATAAGAAGTAGAGGTTGTTCAAGACAGTGTTCTTCCAATTCAGAGCGACATCAAGTCCAACTGACAACTTCTTTCTGAAAGCAAGCAAGCATTTGTCGAATGAGAGTATTTCATTCTCAAAAATTGAATTCAAAAATTATTAACCATCTTACCAGCTTTATCACACGTTTGAGAGACAACAACAGATGGAAAACTTTCCGGATTAGCATCAACAGGTATTTCCGATCTTGACAAGTTCACAAAAATGAAGTGACTTCATCAAAGCACTTTTGAAACAAATAAGTACTCAAAATATCATCCAAAATCCTGTGATGCCAATTCAGTAGCTGGCCGCTCCTTTTTTCTTTTCTTCTCCTCTCACTCCTTCTTGAACTCATCAATGTAAAATGAAGAAAACACGTGAATCCTCCTCCATTGCAAAAATAATGCATGAACAGGCTACATAATTTAAAAAGAAAAATAAATAATCAAAAACAAAATCATTTATACACAACTAATACAAAAATAAAAATTAGAACACTATAAACAAATACTAATAACATCCAGAAATAATATATTAGCAATTTCAACTACACAATAATTCTCAGAACAAATGAATAAAATACATACTATCATCCAAAAAGTACATAATATGACATAAGCTAACATAATAAAACAAAATTATTAAAAAAAATATAACACATAACTACCTATTATACTTCACGAAAATATATAATATTATTATATAATACATAATAAGAACTATAAATTCATAATATTATTCAAAATAACAAAATAACAGAATGACCTAAAAATGAAATTAACTACTATATCATTTACTACTATATAAATATTCACAAAAACATAATATCATTTAGATACACAATAATAAACTCACATCATATGCAGATTTATAATCTGTTCATCAGTTTCTGTCCTACAGGAAAGTTAAACTCAAGCTTCATCTTTTTCTTCTTCTTTTTTACATCTTTAATCACAGGTTCTTCATTTGAAATAAATTTGTTGGTTGAGAAGAAGTGGGAGCAGCAGCAGATTTAGAAGTGGGAGAAGCAGCAGATTTAGAAGCCATGTCAATCACTGTTCCTGAGACTTTTTTCTTAACTGGCTTCTTCAAATTGACATGACCATCACAAATATTCATAATGCTCGCTAATAGGAAAAGAATTATCTAATATACCACTACCAAATTTCCACTAGCTTCAGCTATACACCTTGTTCTAAATCGTCGTTTGTCCCATACGGAAGAGAGGGATTGACTGTGGAATCCTTTCACCACCAATTCTGAAATGGTGAAAATATATCAGCATTAACATAATAACGCATCCCTCGAGATGACATGAGTGCCCTTTTTTTTATCAAACGTTCATGATGTTTGATAGTGGCATACTTCACTCTCAACAACATACTTGCACCAATTATACTTTGTATGTTGTCAATGTCTCAGCAACAAACACAAACCTTAATCAAGGTAAGAACTGTTGTTGGAGCCAAAAAAGATGAGGAAACCATCATCAACACAAACTTCTTGAACAACCTTACATCTCCTTTTTCCTGAATTATTCTTCTTATTTCCCTATCAACAGCAGTCAGTGGAATAGTACCTCCTTGTTCATCTATCACATTGAAGTACCGTCTCCATTGTGCTTTTAATCGTAATGTGGATTCTTTGCTTCGGACCCCTTGAAATGAAAACACATCACGTTCAGACATAGGAACATAAACAGGTCATACACATCATATTCACTTAGTATGAACTCCTTCGTATCAGATATACGAAAAAACAGAGTCCAGCCATTAAAATTCTGGACCAGCCATGCAAAGAGTGTTTTATCACATCTATTCATCTTCAACTCAAGCAGTGACCAAAACTCATATCAATCACAGCTTGTCTATATACACCAACCAGCAGCTGATTCAACTTGTAGATTCTAGTAGGACTGCATGTTGTCTTTAATGCAGGAACAAGTGATTTGATGGCCGTCAAGATGAAATAACCATAGAATCCAATACTGTTTGAACCCTCTTCGAAGCAATTGGTATCATAGATGGTGCAAACAACTATTTTTTTACATCATCACTTAATGAAGCACATCATGTTCTTTCACTGAAACAATTATAAAAATATATCAATAATTTATAATAAGAAATTGAAAAATATCATTCAGCTTATATTATGATTACGAATACCTTCTTCGTACTCTGGGTCATCATCAGAATATCATCGTATTCATCATCAGATTGTGAAGACCTAATATTTTTAGCAACCGTTACAAGCTGATGTTCACTACCTATAACATTTAAACAAAAAAAGATTCATTCATTAAAGCAATATTTAAGATCATTTACAAAAGACATAAACATAATCTGAGTATATAATATAATATGATAAGATCATATTATTATTCAAAACTACATAATATGAAAGATAATAATATTATTCGAAATACAATAATATAACCTAAAATGTAACATAAAGCATAAACAGAACATATTATTAAAACTGCATTAAAATTTATACCTTCAAAATGTGCTGGAGAATTCATTCGTCGAGATAGCTCATATTTACTTTCACTACTTTTCAACTGTAAAATTCAAGATTACCAATATTTCAGTTAACACATAATATTAAAGTTAACAATATAATATTAATATAATATATATATATTACCACGTGAGAGAATTTTAAAATCATTGAAAACTAAATTTATATAAAACAAATATACATAATATCAACTATAACAACATAATATCAAGAAAAGATATATATGAGACCTAGACTAAAGAAACTTATAAATATAGATTTGACAGACACACAAAGCGCACACAAATACATTTTGTCATTTAAAAAACGACTATATACAACACAACTACATGAGAAACCCTAAATATATCAAATATAATTAATACATAAACAAGATACATAATATTATCTGAAAATACATAATATCAACTATAAGAACATAATATCAACAAAGATACATAACAAACCTAAACTATGAAAACCTAATATACAAATTATAGACACACAAAGCAGGCACAAAACATTTTGTCATTTAAAAAAGACTATATACAACACAACTACATGAGAAACCCTAGATAATATCAAATAATACATAAACACACAAAGTACATAATATTATTTGAATATCACATAATATCAACTATAAAACATAATATCAAAAAAAAAGAAACATAACAGGACCTAAAGTACGAAAACCTAAAAATACAGGTTTCAGATACATAATATTATCTGAAAATACATAATATCACACACAACAATATAATATTAAGAAAAGCTACATAAAAAAGACCTTAATGTTACGAAAACCGAAAATAGAGATTTGTGACATACAAAAAGCATGCACAAATACATTATATTATTGAAAAACAGTATTATTACAAAACTACAAAATAACATAAAAACATATAATATCACATAAAACTACAAATACAATTTAAAACTATAGTATAACATTATCTAAACAACTGCATAACTTATCAACGTAGCAACAACAGATTTTACACCGAAACAAAATAACAACAACAATTACCAATATCACTGACAAATATATAATATACAATAGAACTAAATACATACACCATTTCACATAAAAATAGATCTAATGAAAAATAAACAAAAATTTCAAAAAAAATATCGAGAATAAAACATAATAACGTTTAGAAAACATAAAAACATATCTAAACCTTGATAGACTTCTCAGTTGAAGGAGGACGACCGATAGAACTTCTCAATCTCTTCGTTTTTTAAAATCAGTCTTGTCGAATTTCACAAGTACTTTATCACTAGCTTTCACCTTTTTACACACTGATACGTCACCAATTTCAGAAGTTTTTTTAGAGACTTCCATTCTTGATCGTTATTTTTAGTCATTTTTTAGAAATGAAAATGCAGAAGATGAAGATGGAAATGCAAAAGAGAGAGATTATAGAAGATGAAGATAAAGAGAATGAAGAGAGAATGAAGAGAGAGAAAAATGTTGCAACTGCAGCAGTTGAAAATGGGGAAGAAAAAGAACTGCCACTTTTTGAAGAAGAGAATCTGAAAAGCCACTATTTTAGGAAAACTGTGATATCGTGTAGCAAAGTATAAGTAATACACAAATATCACGTGACATAGATTGGGTTCACAATATGTTATTATGAACCCGGTCTATAGTAGTCTTTGTAATCAGGTTGTTCATTTTCAAATAACATGGGCTTGAAGATCAGGTTCTATTGGGCCAAATAAAACACAACTACAACGACAAGTTTAACTTGGACTCTAATCGATTACTTTACAAATTTATATAATATCTATCCATCTATCTATAACTAATATTAAAGTAAATCTCACCACCAAATTTTCATTCCTAAATTTTCTTCTTATACACTTTATATTATTGGCTAAAAATGCAAAACTGCATTTTTGACGGTTATTAATTAATTCATATACTTCTATAAAAAAAATATTTTTGTCAAAAATAAACCTTAATTTAATTAATTACAATTTAATCACATTAAATTTTAATTTAGTATAGAGCGATTGTACTTTATTTAAAAATCAAGCATATGCTAGGGTATTATCTAGTAATTCCACTAATCAATCCCCACTTGTAAATTTTCACTCCTAAAAATGCTATCAATTTCCCTCCCGATACTTTGCATTATTAACTTTTAATTATCATTTATTTATTTTAAGTATTTCCCATAAATAAAGTCAATGCTCATAACATCTTCGCGAAGCCCCACACCTCCAATTTTCCACGAGCTTTTAAAAACTTTATATATGTATATTTTCATAAGACATCATTTTTTTACTCATTGTTTTATTTATTGTATTTCCATAAGAGCACATAAATTATCGAAAAAATATAGATTTTCTTAGAAAAACATTAATGTAAATAATCTAGGTTTCTACTTTTTTTTAACTTCATCCTTGTCTTCCACTTCCAACTTTATTCATTCCACAATTATGTTTGAAAAAAAATAGAGGGATTTAGTTATAATCAATTTGCAAAAAATATAAAAAATGTCAAGACACTGTTGATTGTCTTTTTTTTCTTTTTTTTATTTATTATGCAAATAAGAATTAGAAATTTATTAAGTTAGTTTTATTTTTTCTTTTTTGAACAAAATTACAAATAATTCCTTCAAGGAAAAT
>SNQN01009481.1:0-18631 GCA_008642245.1 Bassia scoparia
ATCCGACCAAAAAAGTCAAAAAATCACATTTGACCTTCCTTTTTTCCTCACTTTTTGGTGCGTGTGTTTCACTTCATTGTGTGCTGCGTGGGTTTTGTTTCTCCCCCTATTGTACTCTATTTATTATACTCCAACTCTCCAACATTCACCTGCTTCATCTTCAACCTTACCCTTTTTTTTCTTCCATTAAATCTGATTCTTCTTCTTCACTTTTATTTTCCATTTTTTTTTCTTGAAATATTTTCTGGTTGTTTTCTTTCTTATTTTAGTTATCTTTATTTCTAATTTAGTTATCATATTTTGGGGATTTAATTTATTTTTTGTTTCAATATATATCTTTGCATTTTTTGGGTATTTAATTTAATTTTTTTCCTTTTATAATGTTTTTCGATTTGTAATTCAATTTTAGCAATTTTAGTATGTTGATGGAAAATTGACGGAAATTTTTTAACTACTCCTTGCATTCAAATCCAAACAAATACAAAGATTGAAGTTGATAGTTCATAACATAAGTAATTCACCTAGGATTCGAAACATAACTTGACAAATTTAATTAAGATTGAGACAAAGGAGGCTGCTGTGAGACTTGTATTTCCACCTCATGTTGCTGCCCAGTTGAAGGGTGCTCTGTTTCTGCTTGTTATTGCTCTGTTACTGGTTGTTGTTGCTGTGAAGTTTGTTGTGGAGGCTGCTGTGCAGGTTATTGTGGAGGCTGTTGTGCAGTTGGTTGAAGGGTGCTCTGTTTCTGCTTGTTATTGCTCTGTTACTGGTTGTTGTTGCTGTGAAGTTTGTTGTGGAGGCTGCTGTGCAGGTTATTGTGGAGGCTGTTGTGCAGTTGGTTGAGGCGTTGCAGCTTGTGATTGGTGTTGTGTCTTTGGGTCATTCTTCCTCCTCATCTCTTTGCTCTTGAAGTTGCTCTCCTTTGGTGGTCTACCTTTAGGCTTTGGATCAGGCTTTGGCTTGGGATCATTCTTGCAAATTTGTTTTTTTGTGTTCGAAATCACCACAGTTGCCACAAGTAGGTGGCTTTCTTTTGCTTCGTACAATAGTTTTCTCCGGTTTTGCTTCTCCAACCTCTAACTTTCTCTTCTTATTTGAGGATCTTTCGGGCATTTTCCTCATTGGTGGTGGTTGTGGTTGAGGATGAGGTGTTCTTTCCCATTGTTGCATACCTGGCATAGGGTTGAATACAGCTCTGTAAGCAACGGCAAAGGCTTTCTTTGTGTAAGCCTTGTGAACAAAATCCTCAGGATCTTGTCTATTCCTCATGATACACTTGAAAGCATGGCTACATGGGATTCCTGTTAAGTCCCATTTGAAACATGTGCACTTCCTTTCTTTTAGGTTAACAACATGTTGTTGGTCACCATGAACAACCTCAAACAATTTGAACTAGCCTTTGTTTCGAAACAATTTTTTGAAACCTCTTGTGCTTTTTTGAGGACTTGCATTGCTGCTGGCATGACTTTCCCTTCAAACTTTTCCAAGCCTTCTCTTTTTTCACAAAACCTCTTCATAACATAACGTCTAATCCACTCCATCATGGTTAATATTGGTTGAGCTCAGGCATCTCTGATGACGTTGTTAAAGGACTCACACACATTGTTCAAAATCATTACTGATTTGCTATTAGGTGAGAAAGCATGCCTACTCCATCGTTTAGGATCAATCTTCGCCAAGTAAGCATATGCATTTTTGTTTAGACCTTTGATGCCTTCCATTGCTTGTTTAAATACTACCTGTAATGTGGATGAAGTTAATATTTTTCTTGACAAAATAATAAACATTCAAAGGTAATTATATTATGCATTTATAGTATGAACCTTTGTTGATGCCCTTGCTGTAGTCCAAAACAAGTTCCTGTATGCTAATCCAGGGTATGCTGTTTTGAAATTGGCCCAGATGTGCCTGCAATAGTATCTCACTTCAGCATTGGGGATCACCTTAGAAATGGCATCAAGTAAACCTTACACAATAGGAAACATTTTAGGAATCAGTTATGCAAACAATATAAGAATCAGTTATGCAAAAAATAGTAATCGTTTAAGAACTTGCCTTTTGCCTGTCTGACATTACAGTAAGCTTCTCATTCTCATGCACCCAGGTGATGCTGTCAACATCTGACCTAAGATCCTCAACTAGTAGCTCAAGAAACCATTTCCAAGTGTCTTTGTTCTCAACCTCAACCACACCCCAAGCAATTGGAAATAGATTGTTGTTTCCATCCTTTCCAACATCAACCAAACAAACACCAGGGAATGTGCCTCTCAAGTGACAACCGTCAATTCCAAGTATATGTCTACAACCCTGCACAACTCCTTGTTTACAAGGCTGGAGACATACATACATCCTTTGAAATGTTACTGGTGGTCTATCTATGCCTTGAACTGTCACAAAAGAAGATGAGCCTGGATTGTATTTCCTCAAAGCATGAGCATAATCCCAAACTCTTTCATATTGATCTGCAGCTGATCCATGAATGCACTCAAGAGCCATGATTTTAGCATAATAAGTTTTGTGGTACTTTACTTCCAAACCAAGATCCCTCCTAATCATGCTCCTAAATACATCGACACTCATGTTCGGGTCATCTCTGAACCTATCAATGAAAAACTCAGCTTAGGGTTTGCATCTTGAAACCCACAAGTGTGTGTTAGTTTAAGACTCCTAATTTCAATGGTTTCCTCGGTGCTCATCTTTTTTGCATGAACTTTGAATCTACATTTCCTCTCGGCATTACAAGTACACTTAGTCATCTTTGAATTTTTCCACACACAATCACACCTATGTCTACAATAAGCATCTTTGAATTTTTCCACACACAATCACACCTATGTCTACAATAAGCTGACATTCTCTTTTTATGGTTATGCAAAAAATAATAGTCATAACCACCTAGAATAGCATGATACCTAAGGGCTTTCCTAAAATAATCAGGGGAATCAAACTTCAAACCAAGTGTTAAATTGATCGGCTTCTTGAAATCAACTTCAGCTTTGAACCTTGGATACTTTTCCGGCTCTTGATCTGACCCAAGCTCACTACCCTCCTCCTCTGAACCTTCAGCTAGAACCGCATCCACTGGTGTCTCAACATTGCTCAAATCCTCGGCCTGACCTGCTCCACTCTCCACCTTAGCAGTTGCATTGAGAATTGGCACGGATCTGCTAACTTCCTGCCTTATCTGCTCAGTATTATCAGCACTCCACAAGTCTCCTCTAGTTATGTCCTCATCTTCATCACTCAATACATCATCAATGACTTCTGTATTGCCTTTCCCATGTGCTTGCTCACTGTTTTGGTTTGTGGTTTGTTGTTTTCTGCTTGATTTTTTGCTCCTAACACTTAACTTCTTTGGTTTAGGTTTAGTTGCCCCAAGCCCAGTAGTACTAGGCCCATTAGATTGTTGGCCCAATGAACTATTATCAACAAATATTGCATGGTCCCAAAATTTATCCTCAACATGCCCCTCATCCTCAAACCCACAGCCATCAAAATCATCATCAACGTCTGCCATGTCACACTTATAGTTCTCATCACTAGCAGTGTCATCATCATCAGATTCATTATTAGCATCATCATTATCAGATTCATTAGTACCATCATCATTATGAGATTCATTATTAGTACCATCCTCGACTTCACCTCTGTGATTGAAGATTTGTGGCCAATCAGTTTCTTTCCTCAACTCCTCTGGCTCATATTCCACAAACAATGTGACCATACCATTATCATTCCTTGTATCAATTAACTCCTGCAAACAATCTCCACTACCATCCAATTTTTTCCTTCCGTTAGCCAAACAAAGACCCTTCCTTCTAAACCAAATAATAGCATCTTTTTGCATTCCAGTGAAGCTCCTTACTAAATTTTGCAGAGACTTGAAGCTAAATTCAGAAACTTTCTCAACCATAGACATGTCACCTTCATACACAACTAATTTGTTTTTCTTCTTCACAAAACTACCCCCATACCATATTTTCAATAACACAGGATCCCTAACTCGAATTGTTGGAAACAATGAACCAATTTTGGACCTCATGTCTGCAATTCAATTTTAAAACAAATTAATCTAACTAATTAAACTATCAATTAACACAGATTAACTACAAACTAATCCAATAAAAACAAAATCCTAAATGTCGAATAAACAAATAACAACAGCACAAAAAAAATTATTAAACTAATAAAAAGGCAAATAAAGTAATTAAACAATCTAATTAAACTAACAATAAACAAATACAAAACAATAAGGTTAAACCCAACTCATAAACATATAAATTAAACAAATACAAAACATTAAACAAATGGGTAAATTAGGGTTGAATTGAAAATTAAGAAAAAATACCTTCTTGGGATTATTAAATTGAGAGAGTGCGAAAATCCGTGACCAATCTGATGCCAGTTGAAAGCAACGGATGAAGGCAGAGGCGAGATGACAACAATGGAGGAAGAAGGAGATGCACGAGCAAACTGACGAGGAAGAGAAAGTGACAACAATGGGTAAAAGTGAAAAATAAAAAAAAAGAAACAGAGGAGAGGGGATTAATTTTGGTCGAGTGAAGTCCACGCAAGAGTATTAGTGCCAAAGTCATTGAAAAAGGAAGGTCAACGGTTATTTTTGACTTTTTTTGGTCGGATTCTGATGTCAAGGTAGCAGTTTTTTAAAAAATGCTATCAAAGGAACTATTTCACAAAAAATTGGATCAAAGGTACTATTTCACAAAAGGGCCCTTAAATGAGGTACTTTCTGACAATTTTTCCTTAAATTTAAATACAATGGGTGGGACCATGCAAAATAAAAAGAAGAAAAATACACTAAATGTATGGAAATCTACCACTAAGAACTCTAGAGGATCCTAACTCTACTTGTATTGCTCCCTATTTGGGCAAATCAGGGCTCAGGACATTGGGGCATGTGTGTATTGAATCACCAACGAAGGGGTTGGTGGTTGGGTAGCAATTGTGAGTTCAGTTGCGAGCGCTTGTGAATTCTAGTGCGAATTAACACACTTGGGTTTAGTGTTCGGTGACATTGTGTGTGTGAGTTCACATACATTGTGAGTGGGGTTTGCTTTGATTATTTCGGAGTAGATTTAATAAAAGTAACTAGGGTAGGAGGACATAGCCTAGAGTTGGGTGAACCTCGTTAAATTTGGTGTGTCTTTATTATTATTACTCGATATCGTTCTACGTAACACTTATTCTGCTGCGAGACCAGTCCAACTGGTCTACTCCACTAGCATAGTCCACAATTAAAAAGTTTTAATAGGCACTCAATTCACCCCCCCTCTTGAGTACCTTCGGGAAACCTTCAATTGGTATCAGAGCCTAAGCTTCTTGTACGGGTAACACCTAGAGAAGTTGATCATGAGTACTCAGAAGATGCAAGCAACTAGATACGACAACAAAACACCCAAGTTCAATGGAAAGAACTATGCCTAGTGGAAGAACATAATGCATAACATCATCATGGGCATTGACTATGAATGCTGGATGATTGTGAAGAACGGTCCAGCCGTGGTCAAGCAGATTGACTCATTAGGTGTGGTTCATGTGAAGAAAGAAAGCGAATACATAAGCACAGATTACAAGACACTAAAGAAGAATGCTAAAGCCATGTCCATCCTACAACAAGCAATTGCAGAGAACGAGACCAACAGGATCTTAGCATGTCAATTAGCCAAAGAGATCTGGGATACCCTAGAACTTGCATATGAGGGTACCAGCGAGGTAAAACGTTCTAAGATTGCTTTACTTATGTCAAAATATGAAACTTTCAATATGAACAAAAACGAGAATATAAATGATTACTTTGGACGCTTCATGACTATAGTAAATGATCTAAAATCACTTGGTTAGAACTTTACTGACGAGGACCTGGTAAGGAAGATGCTTAGAAGCCTTACAGGTGCTTGGATAGCAAAGGTGACTGCAGTGTATGAGGCAAAAGATTTAACTGTTCTCACACTAGAACAGTTGATCGGTTCTCTCATGACACATGAGATGTTGGTTGATGCTAAAACAGAAAGGGAACCAGTAAAGGGCATTGCACTAAAGGGAACAGTTGATGAAGATGACATTGCCATGATGGCCAAACTCTTCGAGAAGCACTTCAGAAACCAAAGAAAATTTATGAAGGGTAAGAATTCCAGTAAGACTAACTCTTCTAATGTAGGTTGTTTCATGTGTGGAGAAGTTGGACATCTCATCAAAAATTGTCCCAAGTGGAAGGATATGCAACGCATGAAGAACGAGAAGCAAGCGTTCAAAAGAGCCATGGTTGCTTCTGTGTGGGGCAACTCCGAGTCTGATTCAGACGAGGAGGAAGACTCATCAGAAGGCAAAGTCTGTATGACTACTTTTCTTGACCAGTTTCCCAAACCAGTTCAGGAGAACAGTAGTCAGAACAGATGTCTCATGGCCAAATCAGGAGAACCCAGTTCACAACAGGTAGCTATCTCTAAAATTGATGAAGATATGTATAGTTATGATAGAGATAATATGCTTGAATGTTTGGAAACTGTGCTTGATGAAATCTTGGCTTTGAGTACTGCTTATAAAAAGGTAAAAAGAACCTTAAGAAGAAAATAGAAGAATATGAAATTGCTAGTGCTAGTTGTGATCACTTATAAGATGTTTGCTTGCAATTAAAAGATGAAAAAGTTGAATTAGAAGTAGCACTAGACCAGTGTAAAAATGAATTGGAAACAGTTAAGTCACAACTTCATCAAAATGATTTTTCCGATGATGAAAGTGGTGGTTTAACTGGTCCTCTTGTTGTTTTAAGTCAAAATCCAGAGGATTCAATCAACTTTGCTGCAGCCAAGGAAAGGGCAAAGAATCTAAGTAAACCTTGACCTATTGCAAGCTCTCAATTGTTATTAGATGATGTTCAGGAATTGCATAGTGAATTTGTCAAGACCAAAGCTACACTTCTTAATGTTCCCCCTACTCATCCTGATCCAGAAATTAGTCAAATGATTGATGAGTATAAAGGACAAATATGTGATCTAGTTTATGAAATTCATGAGTTAAAGAAGGGTAAGCAGGACAGTTATGTTAATGTGAACAATGAGTCTGTGGTTTCAAGCCTTAAAATGGATTTAGAAAAATTGAAAATTGATTTTAAAACTATGGATGAACGGAATGTGCTTTTATTGAAAATGCTTGAAACCAGAGGCAAAGAGCTTGAAAAGAGTCAAAATCATGTTGAAAAACTACTGACTGCCCGTAGTAATCTAGATTATATAGTGTTTATTCAGGGAAATAGTAGTCGTACTAGTCTAGGGTATACTGCTAGGAGGAACAGTTCCAAATGGTCATCCAGAGACACTACATAGGTTCAGGAATACAAGAAAGATAAGTATGTGTCTGCCAAGGATATGCATGTGTGTAATTTCTGTGGTAAGGATGGACACAAAATTGATGAATGTATTCATAAGAAGAGAAGTAAGAGCAAGAACAGTAAACATGTTAAGATGGTATGGGTCAGAAAAGACAGAAAACAGACCAGTGGTGATGAATTGGGATCCAATCCTGATTGGGTTCCCAAACCTAACGTTTGATTTGCTTTTGCAGGATAAAGTGAGAGGAGATACCTACTAATATTTGGACAGTGGCTGCTCAAGACACATGTCAGGACATAAAGAACAACTTCTCTCACTTGCAGCCTATGATTGGGGAAAAGTCACATGTGGAGACAACAGTAAGGGTACTATTGTTGGACTAGGTAAGGTTGGTAAGTCTCTTTCCCAAGCTAATGATGATGTATATTATGTTGAGGGCTTGCAACATAATCTCTTGAGCATATCTCAACTATGTGACAAAGGCAATAGAGTCAGTTTCAAGCTGATCTTTGTTACATAGTTAACACTCAAACATGTGAATTGGTCTGCCAAGGAACCAGGTTTGATGGTGTTTACATCACATACTTGGATCAAATCCCCAAATACAAGTTCATTTGTTTGAGTGCAGTCGCTGAAAAGAATCAATGGCTATGGCATAAAAGGTTTAGGCATACTAGTCTTACACTTCTGAACAAACTCAAAACCCATGACTTAGTGGTTGGCTTGCCAGACATTAAGTATGTGGTGGATAGAGTACGTTCAGAGTGTGCAAAAGGAAAGCATGTCAAATCATCTTTTAAGCCAAAGAGAGAGGCCAGTACAAGCAGACCACTTGAACTGATCCACATAGATTTGTGTGCTCCTATGCGCGTGCAGAGCAAGAGCAGACACAAGTATGTATGTGTTATAGTTGATGACTATTCCAGGTACACTTAGACTCTATTCTTGTCTTCCAAAGATGACACCTCTAAGGAGTTTGAGGTGTTAGTAAAACTGTTGCAGAACTAGTTGAACTGTTCACTGGTTGCGGTAAGATCTGATCATGGTACTGAATTTGAGAATGTAAGTTTTACTAACTACTGCAGGGACAATGGTGTAAGTCACAACTTTTCAGCTCCAAGAACTCCACAACAGAATGGAGTGGTAGAAAGGAAGAACAGAACCTTAGAGGAGATGGCCAGAACAATGCTCATTGAAAGTGGTCTCCCTAAGAGTTTCTAGGAGGAAGCAATAAGTACAGCATGCTACATTCTAAACAGAGCACTTCTTCGTCCCATTCTGAAGAAGACACCTTATGAACTCCTAAGGGTAAGAAAACCCAATATTGCACACTTGAGGATATTTTGATGTAAGTGTTATGTGCATAACAATGGGAAGGAACAATTAGATAAGTTCAACCCTAGGAGTGATAAGGGAGTCTTTCTTGGATACTCCACATAAAGTAAGGCATACAGGGTCTTTAACAAGAGGACCTTGTGTATAGAGGAGAGTGTTCATGTGATTTTTGATGAATATAACATGTTCTTTGAGATTCCACAAGTTACAGATGATGATACTATAGGCTTATTAGAATTCACTGGAGAACAGTTCACTGGTCAAGATGATGCACAGGTAAAGGAACCAGACTCACCTACTAGTCCACCACCAACTAGTGATGGAGAGTCTGGTAATACATTTGAAGATGAAGTTGCAGAAGAAAATCCACATGAAGACGGTGAACAGGCAACTAACTGAGGGGGAACTAACAACAATCAGGTTCACCCCACTGAGAATCAGGTAGTAGACTAACAGGAGACCACTTTGCATACTGTTTCCTCAGAAAATCAAGAGAATGCATTAGATGAGGGGGAACATATGCCTAGTGGTACTGCTGAAGAGAATGCACAATTGAATACAGGTTTTAAAGTTATAAATATCAGTCCTCCCATCCTACTGATTTGATTTTGAGTGATATTAATAAGGGTATTCAAACTAGGAGGTCTGTTTATCAAAACTTTTGTGCATTCTACTCATTTTTGTCTAGTGTAGAGCCAACGGACTATAAAATGGCACTGTCTAATCCTGATTGGGTTTTGGCTATGCAAGATGAGTTAAACCAGTTCCAGAGGAACAGTGTTTGACATCTTGAGCCTAGACCAGAAGGTAGAACAGTAATAGGTACTCGATGGGTCTTCGGAAACAAATTGGATGACCTAGGTACAATAGTCCGAAATAAAGCTAGGCTTGTTGTGCAAGGTTACAATCAGCAAGAGGGTATTGATTAATTTGAGACCTTTGCACCAGTTGCAAGACTTGAAACCATAAGAATATTGATTGCTTTTGCTACTCACATGAATTTCAAATTGTTTCAAATGGATGTCAAGACAACCTTTCTGAATGGCTACTTGAAAGAAGAAGTGTTTGTAGAGCAGCCTTCAGGCTTCGAGGATGCACTGTTCCCCAACCATGTGTATAAGTTGGACAAGGCTTTGTATGGTCTTAAGCAAGCTCCTAAGGCTTGGTATGAAAGATTTTCAAACTTTTTGATGGAGAATGGTTACAAAAGGGGAACATTAGACAAGACCTTGTTTATCAAGACAAGGGGCATTGATTTACTTGTTGTACAGATTTAAGTTGATGATATATTGTTTGTTGCAACTAATTAGATGCTATGTAATGAGTCTGCTGATCTTATGCAGAGTGAATTCGAGATGAGCATGATGGGAGAACTAGGGTTCTTCCTAGGGCTGCAGATCAAGCAAACAGATGAAGGGATAATGATCCACCAGCAGAAGTACTTGAAAGAGCACTGAAGAAGTATGGAATGCAGAACAGTAAGGCATATGACACACCTGTTCCCACCTCTACTAAGTTGGATGTAGATGAAAGGGGAACAGTTGTGGATGCCACACTGTTTAGAGGTATGATTGGCTCACTTTTGTACCTCACTGCTAGCAGACCTGATATCATGTTCTCTGTGGGGTTATGTGCTCGATTCTAGAGCAACCCCAAGGAGTCACACTTGAAAGCAGTGAGAAGAATTTTCATGTAATTGGTAGGAACAGTTGATATGTGTTTGTGGTACCCCAGAGGTAGTACAGTTGAACTAATCGGGTACACAAATGCAGACTATGCAAGATTCCTTGTTGATAGGAAAAGCACATCAGGTATGGCACACTTCTTGGGATCATGTTTGATCTCTTGGGGTTCAAAGAAGCAAAACACAGTTGCTTTGTCCACAGCAGAAGCTGAATACATAGCTGCTGCAGCTTGTTGTTCTCACTGTTGTGGATAAAGAGTCAGTTGAAAGACTTTGGTGTATTATTAGATTGTGTTCCTATACTTTGTGATAATACAAGTGCTATTAAATTTCTAAGAATCATGTGCAGCACTCCAAGATAAAGCATATTGAGATCAGACACCACTTCCTTAGGGATAATGTGGAAAAAGGTAATGTGGAGTTGCTATTTTGTAAGAGTGAAGATCAGCTTGCTAATATCTTCACAAAACCTTTGTGTAGAGAGTCTTTTTGTAGGTTAAGAGTCTAGTTAGGTTTAGTTAGATTTAGGTGAAAGGCTTCTTTTTGTTAACCCCCAATGATTGGCTAGATTAGTGTTCATAGATGTATATATTGCACATAACTTTGTTGATACTATTTGTACCATTATGAAGCATGAGCCGGTGAAGTGAACTAAGTTTCCCAGAACAGGTAAACTGATTGGGGTGATAGGATAGTACAAGAGAACAGTAGATGGCCACGTATATGTTCTTGCCAAATACTCATGGATTTGGAAAGAATTAATTGAATATCCTTAACTGCTGCTAGTTGGGATATTTATGCAATTCAAATTTCGTATTTTTGGCAAAAATCTGAGTTAGTGGGTCTAACCCATTAGCACGTGCCACTTGGATATGGTAAGTTGGTGTATTTATGGGAAGTTATTTCCCTTTGTGCTTCCACTTCTTTTACAACTGAACAATACAAGAGGGGGGTGAATTGTGTGTGTGTGTGTGAGCACTTTTTACGGAATTAAAAGAACTTTAAACTAAGGAATTCAAGACTAGAAATTTTCCAACACAGAAACTCCCAAGACAAACGCCAAGAGAGGAAAACCGTGGCCTGATGCAACATAGGACTTCGTCTATATTATATTAGGATGCAACACCTAAATACAATCTAAGACTTGTTAGGATCCTAATACAATTCCTTTTGTATTTAGGATCCTTAGGAATTGTATTTAGGATCCTTAGGAATTGACCTCCACTGGAATTGTATTTAGGATCCTTAGGAATTGTATTTAGGATCCTTAGGAAAAGGAATTGTATTAGGATCCTTTTCCTTTTCCTAAATACAAACCTTAGGTGAAAACTAAAAACTTTTAATTTTGACCGTAGAATTTCGAGATGGACCGTCACGATTTAATCTATGTATATACTTGTATTTCAATTTGGTGTACATTGAAGGTTTAAAGGGGTACGCGTGTACTGTTCATCAACAGTAGCTAAAAGTGTTGTGTACCCCTTTATTGCTTGTATGTACCCCTTAAAATGTAAAATGTATCCATTTATTTTGGTTTTCACGTTTTCATATAACATGTGGTTTTCATTGGATCCTGACTATATATATATATATATATATATATATATATATATATATATATATATATATATATATATATATATCCTAAATACAATTGTATTTAGGAAAAGGATCCACTGGAATACCTATATATATATATCGCAACCACCTCCACTGGAATTGTATTTAGGAAAAGGATCCTAAATACAATTCCTTTTCACCTTGGTACACTGATTCTACAACTACTCAAGTAACTGGCACCATGCAACCACCTCCACCACCACAAAATAAACCCATAATTCCACCATCACCTCAAGTACCAATTCCACCACCACAAATCACCGCACCGTTACCTCAAACCACAATTCCACCACCATCTCAACCTACAGTACCATCACAACCCACTTGTTGAGTCCCTTAGGTTTTGAGTGATGACAAACTGATACAGGAAACAGGACACTTAATTGTGAAAATAGTTGGTTTGGGAACCAGCTGATACAGGATACCTGTTTCCCCAGACAAGTTAATACTTATATGTGTTATGTTGAAACTAACTTGTCTTACTACAGGAACAGCTGAATAAACACAAGTTCATATACTGTGTGGAACCAGTAGGAGTTGTTTCCTTGACTGTTATACTGAAAAACAGTCACATACCTTTTATTGCATCTTAACCATGTTACATGTGCAGTAATTAGGTTGATTCCAAGACTTGAAGTGTGAAGACCTTTCAAAGTCATTCGAAGAAAGATGTTGTGCTCATAATTGAAGTATTCAAAGGAAGATTCAAGGTCTTGAAGATTACATGAAGAAAAGAAGAAATGTCTCTCAAATGTTTAATCTAGGAAATTCATGTAATATGCTCTGTAGTATGACTTATATGCTTTGGTTTAAATGCTTATATGTGTTTTTGAGTTATGGTATGAATTCTGTTACAAGATTGGAACAGAATTCATAACATACTTGACAGGCTTGTCGCATACCTATCAAATTTACCTATTAGGACTAACCTGCAGCTAGTGGTAACAGGATCGTAACCTATGAGGAAACAACTACTACTGACTAATTGAATAAAAGCATCTAAACTAACAAGAGATAAGTTGGTTTGTGATTGTGATCAACTAGAACTAATGACAATGATTATCAAAAGAGATTAAACTATATAATTAAAGAATCTAGAGCTATGGTTCACTATAGCAGTAATTAACAATAAATTGGCATCAACAATTCATAACATGGCATAATCAAACAGGATCAAAGCTCTCTCGAATCAATTGAACCATAGAACTACTCCTAACCGTATCTCTCGACCTAGGAAAGTCTCGTTCTACCTATTGATGTTGATCTTGTTCTAAGTCTCAATCGCTAGATCTAGAGACTTGTGACTAATCAGATTAAGCAATTAAGTCAGGCCCTACGAAATTGATTAACATGAATAACAATCTAATAGGAATTTGATTAAAAGCCAAGCCATGAATTGAATCAAACCAATTATAAATCAATCATATTGCTATAGATCCCCAATCGCTCTAGAAATTAGACTACTCGCTCATAATTGAATTAAACATGATGATTGCGATTGGGAAAGACATAATCAAATAATAGAACAATTAAAAGCAATAATAAAAAAACTAGAATAATTAAAGGCAATAATCAAAAGCAATAAGAAAACAAATTAAATAAGGAATTAATTACCAAAAGAATGATTGCAATTGATGAACGATTGAATGAATTCTATTGAAAAGCCAAAGCTAGGGTTCCACAATACGTAATTAAGTTCTGAATATTATTTCTGATAAAACTCCCCATGATTACAAATTAGGATTTCTCCTCTTAAATACTCTTGTTTTCTCAATTAAATGAGCCGCTCAAAAGACTATCCTATCCCTCAATAAATCAGCCTAAAAGAGAATAATTAAATCGGCAAAAACGACCCTGAACCGATCGGTTTAAGTCAAACCGATCGGTTTGAGGTCTATACGCGGCAGATTCACTAGGCTATCTTCCACGGGCCATAACTCGAGATCTGATGGTCCAAATCATACATGTGACCTATCAAATCGAAGCTCTCAAAGTCTAGTTTCCAATGCAACTTGAATCACACTAATCCGACATATGAAACTTGACTTATGACCAAAAGAGTGAGCATATGTCCATAGCTCCACTCCTAGCTCCTCGCTACTCCTCTCAAAGCTCCGTAGTGACTTCTAATCAGCCCAAAATCGATCCAAAAGTATTGAAAAGATCTTAAAACTAATCAAAACACTAAACGCATAATATTAGTAGCAACAAGGCCTTTAGGAGGCCAAAATCATCTAAAATGACAAGAGAATGAGGGGGAAAACCATGCAATAAATCAATACATCAATACTCATTTAGGGAACCAGGCTGGGGAACCAGCTGTATCCCTGAGTGGAATATGGTTGCGGTTTGAAAAAGACTTTTCTAAAATATTTGTTAAAGATTTATTCTGAAAATGTTTTATGCAGCTGGAAATATAGATAAGAATATATTTTGTTACCTTAAACCTAGGAGTATTTATCTTGGTTGATTTTATCTTCACGATCGAATCAAACAAGATAGATACTTTCCTTAAATCTCAGCTTGCCTTGCTCAACAAGTAGAGATATTTAAGGAAACTAGGGTTAAGGTCAACATGCTTATATATACTCATCTATACTCCTTAATTCCATATCTCTCTCTACGGATTAAAAGAAAGCATTTTTTTAGAGAAAACACAAAAGCATAAAAACCCTACTTTGAGTCATATACAAGAGCTTTTAGTCGAGCAAAATAATATTCTCTTATTAGCTTTTTAGGAGCAAGTTTGAAAGAGGAAAAACTCATTGTTAAAGGCAATCAACAGAGGGGTTGATAGCCAGGAGAGTGTTTGTGAGTTCAAACAAGCTGGACTTACGAGTGTGAGTCGAGTGCACATTCAAAGTTGAGTGTGGGTGTGCTGGTTCCCGGAGTAGGGAAACAGCAGGGTGTGTGTGTTCTTTGTTTTTCGGAGTAGATTAATAAAAGAACATAGGGTAGGAGGACGTAGCCCATAGTTGGGTGAACCTCGTTAAACTGTGTGTGTCCTTTATTATTTTGTTTACATTTCGCTGCTTACAGGAACCAGCCCAACTGGTTCCTCATACTTAATCCGAAAAGAAAGAAAAATAACTAGGAGAACAGAATACTCAATTCACCCCCCYTCTTGAGTATCTTAAAACCTTCAATTGGTATCAGAGCCACGGCTTCTTGCAAGAGTAACATCTAGAGAAGTCAAGTATGAGTACTCAAGAGTTAAGTGCCATTGGTTAAGATAGCAAGAAACCAAAGTTCAATGGAAGCAACTATGCATGGTGGAAGAACAAGATCAAGAATGTGATCATGGGGATTGACTATGAGTGTTGGCTTGTAGTAAAAAAAGGTCCAAACACAATCGTGAAGACTAATGCTAAAGGGAACAAGATTCCAAAGAAAGATAGTGAGTTGGTAACAGCTGATTACAAGTTGCTGAGAAGAATGCAAAAGCAATGTCTATATTGCAACAAGCCATAGGTGAGACAGAGTACAACCGACTCTCTGGATGCAGTAGTGCAAAAGAGATTTGGGATACTCTTGAACTTGCATATGAGGGAACCAGTGAGGTAAAAAGATCCAAAATTGATTTGCTTATGTCTAAATATGAATTGTTTGCAATGAAAAAGGGTGAAAAGATCAATAATTGTTTTCGTAGATTCATGACAATAATCAATGATCTTAGATCCCTTGGCAAAAGTTTTTCTGATGAGGATCTTGTGAGAAAAGTATTGCGCAGTTTAACAGATGCTGGACAACCAAGATCACTGCTATCTATGAAGCCAAGGACTTGTCTACTTTGTCTCTGGAACAGCTAATTGGTTCCCTCATGACTCATGAATTATGATTGACTCAAAGTCTGAGAAGGAACCAGCCAGAGGCATAGCCCTTAAGGGAACAGTAGAAGAGGATGAAGATGAGATTGGCATGATTGCCAAAAGGTTTGAGAGAACACTCCGAGATCAGAGAAAGAACTTCAAAGGTAAGAATTTGAAAAAGACTAACTCATCTTCTGTAGGGTGCTTCATGTGTGGAGAGAAGGGACATCGAATCAGAGACTGTCCTAAGTGGAAGGACAAACAGTCCAAGTTTGGAGAAAAGCGAGCTTTCAAGAATGCTATGATAGCATCAATGTGGCGTGATTCTGACTCTGGATCTGATGAGGATGAAGAAACACCGAACCCTAGTGTTTGCATGATTGCCTTTGCAAACATCAAGGGAAACAGCACTGATCCCGAAACCAGAGGGGGAGCCAGCACATTCGAAAAATGTTTGATGGCCAAGAAGGATGTGCTGCATGAACACAAGGTAAACTTAGAACAAGTTAGGAAGGATATGCATGAGTATAATAGAGACAACATGCTTGCTTGTATAGACTCTTTATTATATGAATGCTATAAACTGGGTGAAACATACATAACTGGTAAAAGAGAACTTAAGGAGAAACGTGCTGAATGTGATGTTGCTTTTGCCAGTTGTGATCAACTTGAAGAAGTTTGCCATGAATTAAAAAATCAAGTGGTAGAGCTTGAGGTTGAATTGGACAAGTGCAAGGTGGAACTTGAAAAGACTAGATCTTCTAAACCAAACTATCCAGTTGATGGTGAAGAATATCTGATCTCCTGACTCCCTAGAGACTTATCAACCTCAAGTGAGTCTCTTGATTTTTCAACAGCTAGAGGTAAAGCAACCTTTTGTAGCAGGACTTCCTTGTTGAAAGCTTTTGAAATAATGCCTAGCAACTTAGAAGATCTGTACAAAGAGAATGCTTTACTCAAAGCTGCACAATATATTGTTCCCCCGGCAGGTACCAGCGAAGAAATCAGTGATTTGATAGATGAATATGATGGTAAGATATGTGATCTACATGCTGAGATCTATCAATTGGAAAAAGGCAAGCAACCAGTGGTTACTAACATGTCTATGGATAATATGATCTTAAATCTCAATTTGCAACTTGAATCTTTAAAAAGTGACATTGTTTCTTTAAAAGAAAAGAATGAGTTGTTAACTGAGAATTTGGAAGTAAGAGAGAAAGAACTACATGAGAGTCATAGACATGTGAGTAAACTACTGACAGCACGGGAAACATTAAGCATGTTGACATAAAATCAAGGTAATCAGGGGAGAGTTGGTGTTGGTTATAACAGACAAAGAACCAGGACTAACTGGTCCCCCAGGGAAACCACATGGATTAGGGAATTCCAAAGAGGTAAGTATCTTATGTCTGAGGACATGCATGTTTGTTATCATTGTGGTATGAATGGACATAAGATTCATGAATGTCCTGCTAGAAGACATAGTGTGAATAAGAACAATAAACATGTGAAGTTGTCTGGAGAAGAAAAGACCAACTAGATGCAAATGTTGTGGAAAAGGGACCCAAGAGAGTTTGGGTTCCTAAATCTAATGTTTGATTTGTTCTTGCAGGCTAAAGTGAAGAGAAGTACCTATTGGTATTTGGACAGTGGATGCTCAAGACATATGTCCGGAGATAAAGAAATTTCTCTCACTAGTAGCCTTTGATGGAGGAAGTGTCACCTTTGGAGATAACAGCAAGGGAACCATCACTGGTTTAGGTAAGGTAGGTAAGACACTTTCAAATGCAATTGATGATGTATATTATGTTGAAGGCTTGCAACATAATCTTTTGAGTATTTCACAACTATGTGAAAAAGGTAATAGAGTTGAGTTTCAAGCCAACCTATGTCATATAGTTAACTCACAAACAGGTGAACTTATATGTGAGGGAACCAAGAGACATGATGTTTATATTACATTCCTGTATCAAATTCCTCAAGATAAGTCTGTCTGTTTGAGAGCTATTTCAGATAATAACCAATGGATTTGGCATAAGAGATTTGGACATGCAAGCTTGACATTACTGAATAAACTTAAGTCTCAAGACTTTGTAGTAGGACTTCCTAACATCAAGTATGAGGCAGATAGAATTTGTTCAGAATGTGTCAAGGGAAAACAGGTCAAAATCTCTTTTAAGCCTAAAACTGTTTTGAGTACCAACAGACCCTTCGAACTTTTACACATTGATTTGTGTGGTCCCATGAGAGTTCAAAGTCGAAGAGGTCATAGATATGTCTGTGTTATTGTTGATGATTATTCCAGGTACACTTGGGTGATAATGCTCCACTCAAAGGATGAAACATTTGATGAGTGGGTTACTTTGGTGAAACAGCTGGAGAACCAGCTTTCCAACAAGCTGGTCTCGGTAAGATCAGACCATGGTACTGAATTTGAGAATGCTGACTTTATTGGTTATTGCAGGGAACATGGTATACGTCACAACTTCTTAGCCCCTAGAACACCTCAGCAAAATGGTGTTGTTGAAAGAAAGAATATAACTCTTGAGGAGATGGCCAGAACAATGCTTATTGAGAGTGGTCTTCCTAAGAGTTTTTGGGGTGAAGCTGTTGACACTGCTTGCTACATACTAAATAGAGGCTTCATAAGACCTTAGTTAAAGAAAACTCCTTATGAACTCCTTAAGGGTAGAAAACCCAATATTGCATACTTTCGTGTCTTTGGATGCAAATGTTATGTACATAATAATGGGAAAAATCAACTTGATAAATTTGATCCTAGGAGTGATGAGGGAATATTTCTTGGATATTCTGCTCAGAGTAAAGCATATAAA
>SNQN01009483.1:4996-25215 GCA_008642245.1 Bassia scoparia
CCTCTTTAAATTATTGCGACAAACAACTCTTGGGTGATGGAATCCTGGGAGCTCACAGCTACGTACGTGGTAAATTACTGCAGTTAATCTATTATGTTCTGTGTTATTTCACCTTGTAGTGCGCTTTGYCATCCATAGAAATATATACAAGAGTACTGATGCAAGGTTTGGTATGTTACATGGGTAGATTGTTTAACTAGTGTTTTGCGCATTTTTGCTATTGCTAGAGTGCTAGGCTACTAATCAATATATATAGAATGCATGTAAGTAATTTTTGGCTAGGAAAATAAATTGCTGTTACCCTGAGGCAAACAGCTAGTTGTTGGTTTGGTACGCGCTAGACTGCCAGGACTCCTTTTATGTATTACAGTTATGATGCCATAGTAGTTAGCTGTTGGTTATACCGAGGACATTAGAAGATACACTTTTCCATCTCTTTTGTGTTTGGTAAATGTAATTGCAAAACAATGTCGAAACATGTAATTATTCTGAAGCCTTGACCATGAAAATATAGCGACCGTTATTTATTATTTACATGTTAACCTATTTTATGCTGCTATTCTAATTCATAAATATACATGGGCGTGTCCGCGTGTGATCGAGCAATTTCTTCACTTATGGATCATCTTCATCGAGAAGAAGTATTTAAGTTAACAGACAATTCCTCTTCGTGCAAGGTTTCATCTAAACGTCGTGGGGAAGCCAAGAACAATTTCACCCATTTGTTGAACTTCTGAAATTTGGTGGCTCACTTAAAACTGAAAGAGAGGAATTTGATTTGCTATTGTGGCTTATTCTACTCATTCTCATAGCTTGCTTTTTGTGCATGCAATAATGTTATGCTTGCAATAATTGTCCTTTAGAACGCTGTCGTGTGTCATACAATTAAAACAATCAAGGCCGATCCTACAATATTTAATTAAGGGTTTTGCCATGTGCAGTCTTTAGGGCTAAGTTTAAGAATTAAATATATTACCTAAAAAAAATTGGTATTCATGACAATTTCATATGTTAATCGGTGTAATCAATACTTATTTAATATTTAAAATTTTCTTATTTAGTTTCTTATAACCTTTAGGACTTTGTTTTGCATTTTCCTTTAATTAATCTGTAGTATGCATAATGCAAGGTAATTAAAATATGTAGTTGTACAAGTATACATCTATATACTAATACTAAAGCAGTCGTCTTTCTTTCTTTTCCTCCCAAATTTCCCTCTCAACTGCCCTTATTTAATGATTAAATAAAAAAAAATATTAATAATGATGATAAGTTATTAAATGTTCTTTGGAAATATAAGGTTTAACTCTAAATTTTGAATACTTTTATTTTTTTAAATCAAATTTTAATTTGGATAATTTAAAATTTATTTTAAAACCGAGCATTTGTTTGGGAATTATCGTACAACTTATAGCCACAGTCTAACCCCAAGAGCCACCTAATGTTATGTTAATCAAATATAAACCTTACAAACTTTATTTGGTTGTAAATTGTAATGTTTCCTTTAATTTTTGTTTTTGTAAAAACAAATTATATAAATCGTGCATCGCACGGGGTTAATAATTTGATTTACTAATTGCTAGTTGGTTCAGTAAACTGATTGGATGTTCCATGCTCAAAAAGACCTTAAAAAAAAGCAAAAATTAGTGTATTCTTATTTTTTTCCGTTAATTAATTATTTTCTAAAAAATTACAGAATCCATAATCAAACGAGTAGAAGAATGGTGAGAAAATTGAGGACCGTTGACCAGTAGTTGGGAATGATAGGCGTCACACTAAAGGATAATGTTGCATATTCAGAACCCCAAAAAGAAAATAATGAATTTGTAGCAATATGATGAAGTTTAGGTCACTGAAGTTTTTATTTCATCTCTTTTGCTTAGATGTTTCAAACTGAATGAATGTCAGACTTAGTGTTTTTTAATTTTATTGCAATTATAATATCTACTACAATAATACATTTTTGATCTAGCATAAAACAGGCAGATATGATGGGCATAAATCACTTAACAATATTAAATGATAAGCAAATACAAATTACACCAAACCAAAAGGCAAAAATAGAATCCTTTCACAATGAAACTCATAAACTCTAGTTCAACATAAGAGTGTCTAACTTATGATTAGATTGAACAGTTTTCAATGTCCTGTACTTTTATTATACAGTATAATATATAATAGGTCAGATGTATAACAGTACAACAACAACTGGAAATCAATAACTGTTGCCCAAACTGCAGTTTGTAATTATGCAACAGATTCAATTCAGAATCTTTGTTACCTATTTACTAATGTTTCGATAATCGAAATCATGAGTGCTTTTGTTCCCACTAGCTTTAGCAACGTCAGGCCTGCTTGTATTATATTCATGAGTGTACATGCAGCAATCTACCCTTCTCCTAATCTAACTCACCTCTCTCTTCTCTCTCTCTCTCTCTCTCTCATCTCTCTCTCTCTCTTCAGAAGGTGGGAATGAGTGTATGCAAAGGTATTGAGTAAGTAACATTTAAAGCGTTAAGTAACAATGTCATACTATTATAGTGTTGTACTTGATACCCCTACTGAGAGTTTAATTTGCAGTAACTAATAATGCAGTACAGTAATGACTTAACCTTCTTTATTTTTACTGTCAATGCGCCTTAATTGGTTTGTGCAGTAGCACCAAGTTGCTGATGCTCCTGCCTCAAGCCAATGCACTTCCTTGACGGAAAAATGTAACAAAATCATGCTACTACTAACTATACCAAAGTTACTTCGGGGATAAGAAACGCCAATATGGAAGTGGCGGTAGTGGTGGTGGAGCGGGGTGGGAAATGGTGGTGGTGGAGGTGGTGGGGAGGGAGGTGGGATTTTCTTGGGGATGGGGTGGTGGAGGGAGGAAGAGGTGGTGGTGGTGGAGGTAGAGGTGGCGGAGGAGGATGGGGATGGGGAGGGGGTGGTGCAGGATCTGAAAGTGGGTCCATGCAGTGGAGGCCGACAAGGTGGAGGAAGCAAAGATTTGGTCGGGGCGACTTCAAGTTGGGAGAATTTGACAGTGCATGGGAAATGGAAGGTGCAAAGGAATGAAGCTTGATTGCCCACTGCACTGTGGTGGTCTTTGCTTCTATGACTGCCTGTATATGTGCAAAGCTCATTGTCGACGCTGAGGTTTTCATCCGTTCCTTTTTTATATAGTCTAGTCTCAGTCTCAGGTTGTCTCTTTCAGGATGTGTTCGAGTTTTGGTTAATGAAGAGTTGTAACTGATATAGCTAAGTGATCGTTTGATTGTACTCACTATGTTTGCATACACGTTTTTTCTTTGAGATCAATGTTCAATTGTATTATTGTATGCAGCAATACTTTTTTTTTTCAGTCTTAAACACTATTCTATCACTCAAATTCCTATCTTTATTTTTTTTCATACACTCAATTTACTAGTCATATCATATATATCTAATTACTTGTCATGAAAAATACAAGCACAGAAGTACACCAAAAAGAAGCATTGCCGAAGAAGCTGAATTTCTAATTCGTTGAAATGAATATCTATATTCAAATTATGCGATTTCTTTTACATAAAAGACGCCCCATGCATCGTTTGAAACAACAAAATGTACCACATCCACCTTGATTCAGTCGACCCTTAACCTAATCATCTAACACGAGCAAATTGCTACTACTTCAATCTTGCTCAGCATCCTCTATCTCTCGTCCTCAGGAACTCCACGAAGGTACAAGACATTATGCACTGTTCAACATGTTCAAAATTAGTTATCGTCTAAGATTTGACAACTTATGGCAGAAATATAAGGCAACACCCACTCTGAGTCTATGACATTAGAGTCAGCTCAAGCTGTGGCACATTGGTACATCATTAAGTTTCTAAAAGTGATTCAGGGTGCAAACCAAAGAAAGAAATTTATATTGCAACAAAGAAAAGTTTATGTTACCTGATGAGGATCTCTCCCAGATCTCCAGTCTTCTGGCCCTCGATGTACTCTTCAGTGTTCGCCAGCTGCAAGCAAAATTTCAAATGTAAATAATACCTCATAAGAAACTATGTACTACCATAAGTCAATTGTACAGCGAAAAATCGGAAGCAACCATTAATTCCAAGGAAAAATATGCACCTGTAGGTTCATGTAGCCATCAACTGACAACAATAATAACCTGCAGGATGTCACAGAAAACATCATCATATAAGTTCATCAAGGCTAATGCTAATCAAAAGACAATAAAGAAGTGAACAATCCTACTTCCAAGAAAAAAGAAGCAATTCCCTTTGTTATAATTTCCATGTTGTAAACCAATTTTAAAAAATTATAAGATACTTGTGAACAAAACACTAGGGCAACAGACAACACATAAACTGATCACAAGAAATACCTTTGTACTCCATTCCCCATTTCAGCTTTACAATCACTGGCTTTCCAGTCAAGTTGTTTAAGAAAGGTTTTGGGTTAAAACAGGAACAGTCTGCAAAAGGAAGCAAAACAAAACAGATATCAAATATTGTGCAAATTCAGAAGAATCAAATGAATAACGACAATGTGATCGTTTGACAGAAAACATAACTTCAAGTTTTCAACTAAATTTAACACAACAAATGACCAATTTGAACCACTCTCCATCTCCTCCAATAAAAAGCTACATCTACACTTGTACAGTACACAGGATTTTATACAAACCGAACTACAGAAAAGGGACGAGGAATGCATATGGCAGAAAGAGACAATGTAATCCATTTTTCATATATGTTGAGTAAAATTGAAAAAATGACAATTACAAAGGAACAAACATCAATGTGCAACTAGAGTACATAATGATGGCTGAATATTTATGTTTCATGACTTCATCTCATAGACCATAGTGGATTAAATAAAGTATTTGGAGTAGCAAAAACTTTTTTCCTTCATCCTTGCCACCAAGGACATACATGACATTTACAACATTAACTAAATCATTATATAATCTTAGCCACTTAAATTGGATTTGACCATTGACAAGCTACAACTCCTAAATTGCTAGTAAAAGCAGCAATTTTAAAGACCTATGTTCATTAATATTGTTTTTGAGCACAGTTGTATCACAAACATAAGGAACAAATACTTACCGCCATTGAGCTTCACAATTAACAGTTCTCTGCAATCCTGCAGCAGAAAGGGCAATTAATTAAATCAGTTCCAGTTCAACCCTTAAAAAAGGCGTAGAAAATCCAATGCGAACCACCCCAAAACAGCAACAAATTACAGAATACAACACACACAAACGTAAATTACCCAAAAAAAAAATTACTGAACCTAACACATACATGTAAATTACACGACGAGTGGAGGTGAGCAACAAGGGTGTTTGTTCGTGGTTCAGATGAGAGGCTTGAGTGAATTGGGAGATTAGGGTTTTAGAATTGATTTGAGAAATTGATAGGAAACGTGTGAGTGTTGAGTGATCAGGGTGAGTTTTGTTTAGTTGGGCTTGGGCTTTCAAGTGTAATAGTATATGTGTATTATAGTTTTTACTTTCCTTTTTTTATTAATGTCTTTTTCATTTGTTAACTTTATTGAATATATAAAATAATTATAATATTTATAATAAATATATAATACGAGCCGGCTCGCGAGCTTTTCGAGCCAAGCTTAGCATAGCTCGTGTATCATCTCATTTATTCTCGAGCCGAGCTCAAGCGGGCTTAGCTTATTAACAGCCCTAACTCTAATACTGTAATCAAGACATAGACAGTTTTAACATAAAAAAAGACAACTCTAAAACAAAGAACATAAAGATATTATGAATAACCCTAGGATCTTTAAAAAAAATAAAAATAAAAAAAAAAGAAAAAAGAACAACTAACATCAGCACTTTCAGCAGTGAGACAGGACACTGACTATAATTGAAAGAGCTTACAGAAGAGAAACAACAAAAAAAATCCAAAAGTATAGCAGGAACTCAGGAACTTAGAGTGCTCAATAAGATGATAAAGTTGAAATTTAAATATGGGAAGATCCCATAGTTGAAAAATTGGCTATGGGGTTTTTTCCAACCTAGAAACAAGTTTAACAAATGTAATTAGTAAGGGCAGGTTTGGAATGAGGGTAACAATCCAGGGGGTAATAGAAGTCAAACAAAGAAAAGAGGTTAAGATGAAGGGAATAGAGTGATGGTGGAGAAGATAAAGTAGGATAGTTAAGAAAATCAAAGGAAGGGGAACAATTACCTCATTATATGGCGGTAATAATTACCCACCAACACCCAAAGTGTAATTACTTTTCTCATTTGGATGGTAATAGTCCATCTCTTTTTCTTAAAAAACACCCCCTTTCTCCTATGCCACTCTTTAGTCACTTATTTCTCCTTAGTTTGACTTTTAACCATAAATAGACAATTTTGTGTTCAGTTCAAATTAGTATCATAGGGGGAAAATCATAGAGACATACCAAGTCAACCACCACGACATCACTTAATTATTACTAATAGATTGAATGACATTTATCAATTTACACTATGTTTGGATAACATAAAATGAAAGAAAAGAAGAGAAGAAAAAGAGGAGACAATTCCCTGTTTGGATAAATGTTGGGGGAGGAAGAGAGAGAGAAGAGGAGAAATCCATTTTCCCTCATCCTTTAAAAAAACAATCCCTTCAAATTGGAGAATTTGGGAAAAGAGGCAACATTTCCTCCACTTCCTTCCTTCCCCTTCCTATTTCCCTCCCCTCCCTTCCCTCTTAATTTGTTATCCAAACGTGACTTAATGTTTGGATGACTCCATGAATGTTTTACCACATTGAGGCATTGACTCAAGCTTGAAGTTCATCAGTACAACTTCATACTATTGCAAATGCATTGAAAATGGTAAGTAGCCAACCTAAACATTAGCTCTTGAAAGACAATGTGGCAAACACCAGATGTAATTTTAGCTCCAAGCTAGATGAGGTTGAAATGGCAAATTAGACGCTGAAAACAAAATTAAATATCACAGGACTGTCGCGTTATCCAAACTAACATTATGAACTTAGACCAATATTCTACCATTATCTTCCAAAAACAGCACGTGATCACTTAGATAGCTATCCTCTTCTGCATAATTAAATTGTAACCGCCGGTATCGGCTGGCGACGCCAACACCCAACAAACACTGACCAGTGACCACGATCTAAATCAGACCTTTGAATTCGCGAGTTTAGCGCAGTGACTATATTTCTATACGTAAACAAACAAACCTATTGAGAAAATAACAATAGCATGGCATCAATCAAATAAAGAACTACTAAAAAGTAATTTTCTACTTAATTCAAGCAAACATAGAAGAGTGAGCTATACAAGACGCGTATAATTAAAACCCCAAATCAAGAACATTAAACCTAAAAACAAAACCCTTGATCATTAATTTCCAACGCGTAAATGAATAATAAGACAATAACGAATGAATTTATACGTAATCGATGAGAAAAGAAAGAGATGACTTCAGTGGATTCGAAGCTCAGAAAATTGAGAAGGAGAGTTAAGAACGAGAGCAGTGAAATTACTACGACCATCAAACATGGGATGTTTGATATAGCATTTGCAGCAATCATGCATTCGGCTAGCACCATTTTGTCATGGGCTGTAAGTTTTTGTTGTGATTATTGGTAGAAGCTCATGGTAAATTCAATAGTTAACTTGAGGACTCGGGATCCTATGAATCAATATGCTCTTATACATTTGTTTAATTTCAAGATATGAACATTAGTATTTTGTGGAATAAACATATGAACATGCCGAAAATAACAGTTTAGAATTGACATTGCATTTATGGTAATGACATTGCTAATTAAACAAAATAACATTGTCCGGACACAATAAGGAATATGTGCCGTCTTCCAGAATGAGTAGGAGAAATTTGCGAAGGTACAATAGGCTTGGTTTCCCTCAGAAAAGAAAATAAAAAATTGGGCCATTTCAAACATAATTGAGGAACATTGATGGGCTTTTGGTCAAAATTGGTTATGGGCGAGTCGGGCGGACTAGGTGCCTTGTTATTGGGGTGGCGTGAGGACGTGTGGGCCGATCTAAAAGGGGCCACACAAAGAGTTTGTGTCAGATGGGTAATGCAATGGATATGCTAAGAAAAAGAAAAAATAAGTGAACAAGATAACCATAGAGGTAAAAATAATACAATTTTACATGTATTTTTTACCATACAATTATTATTTTTAAAATTATTTGGTATATTTAGTTGACCTTATAATAACATGCCTATAAAATCTGTCCAATGAAAACCTATAATGTACCATAAACTTTTATCATTAAAATGATACCCTATCCAATAACCACATCTACTCCCAAAATTTTGCCCTACTCCGATAACTTCACTCCTCAATCCTCATGGTGTAAAACCTTTGATCATACCTACAACTCTGCGAGCTACAAATTGAACACGAGAAGAAAATGAACAAAACAATCCAAATTCCAACTATACATACACATCTAACAATAATGACTAACATTTATTCATACTAAACTAACGGATCATGCAAAATGAGGATGAAAACTATTATGGAAGAAGATTTGAGGAGAAAATTAGGAAAAATAATATATTGTTTATCCTTCTTGATGTTGTTATTTGAATATGTTGATTTTCTCAATGTGTATTTTTTAGAAAATGAACTTATATAAATTTTCAACAAACAGAGTGATGAATTTATTCAATACTTTAATTCATCACCCAAAGTAAAATCTTAGTAATGTAGTTGCAATCAATATGGACGAAGAAAGTATAAGATCAAATATCATCTGAAGTTCATGGATTAGTTGCATTCAAAATCTTGAATTTTTGAATTAAACAGAAAAATAATTTGAAGGCTGACGAATAACAAATGTTAATTTTGAAAAAGTAACATGAAAATTTGCTTGAACTCGTCGTAGCTGTCCACATTTCATATTTTATATGAAAGACCTCAAATTCTTGAGCTCACAATTTTTTAGCTGAGTTTTACTCAATATATATCACAATTTGACTCATTCATGTCAACCCATTGCTTTATATTGTTAAGTATGCTTGTCAATGATCACGAGTATAACATAGAGTAAACAAGTTCTTTTATTTTCAAGTATTTATTTATTATTTTGTGAAATGCTTATAATACATAATTCAATAAAAAGTTACTAGGTTCATATACCAATAGCATAAATCCAAATATTAGATGCTTTAATTGTTACATGTGTCTATTTATCTCAGACGTTTTTTGGTTCATCAGTGAGTAGAGACCGATGGGAGAATAAAGCTCAATACCGTTTTCAAAAGGGAAAAGGAAAAAACAGAGCAGCCCGGATCCACAATCAACTTAGTATAGGTGCAATGTCAGAAGCACATGCGTGTGTTCAACAAGCAACAACAAAATACAGAAAGACGAATACGATATCGATTATTGTATTTGCTCGGAACTGTAGCCAAGAGGAATGAATTTACGCTATCGAATATATATATAAAAACACAAGAGAAGATAAAGAACAATATTATAATAATTAGAAGAAATATGTCAAAATAATACAACTTGAGAGGATTAACCTGTCATTGATGAACTCAGGTTCAACATAGAAGTGCAACAAGCTAGACTAAAAGTACAACCTTGATCGTTGTAATGTACGTTTTCATCATTTCATGTAAGAATCTCCAATAGAAACTTATTGGAAATTAACAATTAATTAATTAATTAATTAATTAATTAATTAATAATTACATCAAATGAAGGACTATATATAATTGTATGCAATCAAAGCGTAAAATGGCAATTATATATACAGTATTATTTTTCTTCAATTCTTATGGCCTAGTTTTAAATGTGAGCATGGACCACCTACCACCATATCATGTATGAGTCCACGAGCAATTGCAGTCGAGGACGCTACTACTACCCATGACAAAGTATATAGTATTTGCATTAACAATGTTCATCAATTGAAGGGTGCAAATTTAAAGGAGCAACCATCAGATCACTTTGCACACCAATCAAGTCTCTAGATCATTCCACAGTACATTCATTCATCTCCGTCATATACTAATTCATTGATGATACTATCGCTTATCGATGAAGTTTTGACCTAATGATATGGTTACAATTGAGAGTAATTAAGTATATATGATAATACATATGACCAATTTAATTGGATATTATTTGGATGATGTTTTATTGTCCTAATTAAAACTATCTTATACTTATTATTGTCAAACTACCCAAAACACATACATGAAATGCCAAAGGTATTAATTAAACATATGCCAAAACCCTAACCACGTATATTTTTGGTAACTCCGATCCACTGGTCCACCTTTGGAATAATTTGAATTCAGAACAAATTATGAGTGCGGTCAGGTTTCATTCAATCCCCTCTCAATTGTCTTTATGGAGATTGAACACACTGCTCTACCAAGTTCAACCTCAATCACCGTTGAACCAACTACAATGATAGTATGATACCCACCTAGCCAAATAACAAGCTACCAAAAACACATGCAAAAGGAAGGGTGCTAATGTACTATGAAATATCTGTTCTTTTGTACCAAAAAAATGTACTATGAATATCACATGTTCTCAAGTTCATTTACAGTATGTTACTCTATATATTTGAAGATTTACCTCTTAGAAGTGAGAACTACATACATAAATTTATAAGTTAGTTATGACTCATAAAGATAGATGTCATATTCATTATATTTTCTTGACAAAAAAAAAATCCTAGTATCAATGTTCATTCTTATTAGTCGTAGTTAAAAGGGTGTTGGAATAATAGTTTTTTCAGCTTATTTATTCTTCCCCAAACCTACTCCTTGTCTCCATCCACCCCAACAATTCAAGTACGTGGTACCTCGAGGATTTAAACAAAAACTTATATAAGACGATTTTAAGGCAAATTTATCCTAAAGACTCCTAGACTTTCTTCAAACTCTACACATCAACTTTTCACTAACATTTTAACTTTCAGGACTCATATCAAGACTCTCTACATTTCATAATCCCAAAACTCCAACCAAGACTCTCTTATTCTTTTAAAAAATGATATAAAGTTATTTTTACTATTTACATTTAAAAAGTAAAAAAAAACTTAAATTTGATTAAAAAAAAGACCCAATATGTTTCCAAGTTGAGTCTTGAATGGAGTCTTGATTTTCAAAACTTCATTCAAGACTCCAGTGAGTCTTATGGGAATTATCCCTTAAGAGTTAAGAGTCTTAAGATTTGAGAAAGTCTCACTCAAGACTCCCTCAAGACTAGGATAATCTTGCCTTATATGATAAGTTAGTAAATATGGAGTTAGTTGTTAAACTTATACTTCGTATGAGACGATCTTATATGGTAAGATCTTATTGCATATGACAAGCTTATATAAGACAATCTTATATGGTAAGAAATAAACTAATGAAGCATGTGTGTGTAATAAGTTGTGCGGCAAATAAGATAGACTTAAATGAAATGAGAATATATAAATATATTACCCATCTTCAATAAAAGCAAGCTAAGTATTATTATGACTTATGAGCAACACTAATCTAACTAATTACTTTATTTTATGCATACTAATAAATTATTGTACTCCAAACATTGGATACATATACATTGCACATACATTACTATAATAATACACATGTAAATACATGTAATATTAAAAGCATACATATACAAACAAGCAGGTAATGAAGTTGTGAACTGTACATAGGGGTAAAAGCTCCAGCAACTAAAAATTAAAGAATGAAGCTAAGTGCATCATCATGCACAAGTTATAGCTTTAGATTCAGCCAATATCAATTTGATTATATTCATTTACTATAATTATTTAATTTTTTTACTATTTTTGTTACTATAAAAAACATATCACCACAAAAAGTTGACGTAAAATTACTAAAAGTCGTGATACTACCAGATTCTCCACTCCTTTAGTTTAGGTCTGCCATAGCAAAGCTAATCCTAGTGAATATATGTGAGACAAGGCTTGTCAATGGGGCGGGCGGGCGGATGCATGGTGCATTTCCATCCCCATCCCCATAGTGGATCGAATTGAAAACTTTCCCATCTCCGCCCACTAAATAGTTGTATAAAATAAACCATCCCCGCCCCACCCTTGGGTATCCACCTCGAACAAATCTACTTAAAATCCGCCAAAAATTATTTATTTATTATATTCAATGTTTGAAATACTAAATATTTAACCCAACTAAAAAATTAATTATTAAAAGACTTACAAATTAATCATTTTTATGATTATATGAAATAATATTTAACGTTAGCATTATATGTTATTAATAATTCATGATTTTTATACTAGGTATGAGGCGGGGTGGTTGTGGATGGGACGGGGATAACATAAAGTCCATCCCCGCCGATTTCCGACGTTGATCCGCCAAAAACCTTATTTTTTCCTTTTTTTTCCTTTTTGCCTTAATCGTCTTTGCCCCCCCATAAAAAGGGTTTTGGTGCGCAAATGGGGCCGAATCGTGGTGGTTTTGGTGGCGATTCTAAGTTCGGTGGCAATTCTAGTTTGGGTCGAATATGGTCCAAAAGGTGTGTGGGGGTGCTGTTGGAGGTCGAAAGGGAATTTATGGGCAAAATGACAAAAAATGAAAAAGAAAAATGAAAAATGGGGTTTTAGCCGGTCAACGCTGGAGAACCGGCGAAAAGGTGGTGGTCATTAAAAAAAAAGCTTATTACGAGTGGTTTTAGACCATTTCCTTAGAAAAGATGTTTGAATTGTTACAAAATACCCCTTATATATAAAAGGGTGTGGTTAATGACAAAATTACCCTTAGCTTATTATTATTATTATTATTATTATTATTATTATTATTATTATTATTATTATTATTATTATTATTATTATTATTATTATTATTATTATTATTATTATTATTATTATTATTATTATTTATTATTATTATTATTATATTATTATAAAAACACCAAAACGTGGTAAGCGTTACAAGCACAAAAAGGACAAGTGATCTACAAGAAGTTGGAGGGGAGCCGAGATACAATCTGGGCCCACTCCTCTAGCTATAGTGAAGCCTATCTGACTGAAGATGTGAGCAGCTGCACGTGTCCCAATGTCCTGGGCCTTGGGAACGTTTGGATCCGCTTCAGAAGTGCAACAACTCCCTTGTCTAATTCCCCAAAGAAGAGAAGGAAAAGGAATTGAATGAAACCATATCCGATCCAATTGTCCTACAACGCGCCAAATACTTCTCCGCTTTCGCTGACTGCTACCGCCACCATCCGACCAGGAACGAAGTCAGACAACCCAGATTGCGTCAAAGAGAAGAATTCGTCAGGTCAACACACACATCCAAGCCGTGTCCCAAGAATAAAAAAACATCCGCAGGTCGAAGAGCCCCGTCGATCCCATCAGTCAACCCAACATTATTATTATTATTTTAATTATTATTATTATTATTATTATTATTATTATTATTATTATTTATTATTATTATTATTATTATTATTATTATTATTATTATTATTAGTATATGTTATAAAATTAAGAGTAAAACTAAAGAAGCAGACAGCATCTACCTTTGCATATCATGGAGATGGGAAAATGATGGAACATTATAAGATAAAATGAGCAATAATAATTCCCCACCTCTTTAATATAAAGTGCCAAAAAATACCAAAAGCCAGATCATTCCATTATCTCTTTAAAAAGCATTATCTTCCATAATAATTCAATGCAAGTGTTAGCCATATATCATAATCACTTTCTTTTCACATCTTATTATTACTACCTGCCTTGTCATAATCAATCTATGAGAAACTCATATGTCCTAAACCAATAGCGCATTAGCACCATATTCAACAACATGAACTCGTGCCTCATGTGACATAAATTTAACCCTATCGTGAAATATTAACCTCTCATACTTAGGATCAGATGATCTCAAACCGAGAGAAAAACTTTAACCACGTGATATATCCCGACCTCACTCTTTATTTCTCTCTTGAAACATATTAATAGGTAGGTTAGAATTAAGGCAAAAGTATGTGTATGCTCCCTAAAATTAAACCTAATCATATTGGTTATATATTTTTCACTTTTACAACACCTACCTTGATGGCTCYATGAAGGATATTGACCAGTTCGCAAGGCTGGTTTAATTTGACCCATTGATCATATTAATTGTACGTTAGAAATAGTTATATGGTTCATCAGATCAATGATTTATTTAGTTTCTAATGACGTTGTTGAAACATCATTTAGATGTCATTTAATCTCTARGTGTAATTTATTGTTTAATCATGTTTACAATCAACTTTAATTCTGGTGGAAGAAGTCAACAAATCATTATTGACAAAAAAAATACTAAACCAATAATCTAAAAGCGGACGACACTTGACAAGGACATGTCTATAATTATTTTTGTTGTAAGACAAAATTAGTTTTAGAAAGCCACAAGGACAGAATGAGAATCGGTCCTAAAATCTCCAGAAATTAGACCCGGGCAACTCTGACCTAACTGAGTTTATCTCCCGCTCTCCCCTTTACATATTTATGTAAAAGTAGGGAAACCATTGATATGATTAGCATATGTGACTATTTGAGAGAAGGGCACTTAGATCTTCTTATCCAAAGTATGTGGGAGAATGTGTTTCATACCTCGATCAAGACACAAACAAAATTCAATTCTTTCGATCAGATATATATATATTTACTACTCCAAATTAAACATAAACACAAAGTTTTACTTCATATATATATAATACATTAATTCCTAATACTATATAGTAGAGAAATTAAAATAATGAAGCAATAAAAGAACACATGATAATAATAATAATAATAATAATAATAATATTAGTGTGTAATTCTACCAAAATGACCTGGCTCTCTTAGATCCTACTACAGAAGAAGTGATGATTTCTGGGACAGTGAAAAAATCATCAGCATTCAAATACTTGTTTCTGWTATTATTACTAAACTTGTTGACACTTGTCTCTTGCTGCTGCTGCTGCTGCTGCTTTGTCCCATGAATGAACAATCCACTTGTTGCAGTGTAAGAATTCATCTGATGATGATGATGATGATGATGATGATGATGATTGCCAAATACTACACTACTTATTCCTTCTGCTTGTGGTACCCAACAATTCTCAAACTGATTATTATTTGACCTATTACTACTTGTCAACTCCTCATTTTCCACATTTCCACTGTATGACATTACATCTTGATGATCATCATTCACTCCAAATTCATTGTTGTTGTTACTACCACTCTGCAACATACAACAAGCAAGCAAGAAATTAAATTATTTTATGTGACAAATATATATATAAACTTTGATCATATACAAGTATATCTTTATTAATTTGCATTGTTGATATATATATCAACATTGTCAACTTATAATAAGACATACATATATGTCAATAATAGGGACACATACCTATGTTATATGCGAGTAATACTTTTGAAACAGAAGTTACGTACTTTAAACAGGTTATTTAAATGCGTTTTTTAGTAATGCATAGGAGACAATATTGTCTCGACCACAGTAAAAATATTTTCTAGACAAAAATGTTACCTATTTGTGTTTTTAATGTACTCGATTTCAATGAAAAATTGATACTTTAATTTGTAAGAAAAATATAGGATTTATCTAACCTTATTGTGAAAACCAAAAGGAGAGAGTGAAGCTGATGAAGAATCAACAAGAACATCCTCGAATCGCCACCCCGGTAGCATATCTATCAAATACTCAGAAATATTACTGGTGGTTGATCCACCATTATTATTATTTATCAGCTGATTATTTGTTGAACCAACTGAGTTCTTGCTGTTTGTAACATGATGGTGAGATAATGTTGCTGATAAATTTGGAATTTCATCAGAAATTTCTGAAGTGGGTTTATTAGTAGGATTGAAAACAGGAACCAAATCACATCCACTATTATTACTATTATTATTATTATTGCTGATAATTATATCATCTTTTTTGCTGCTCTTGTTATTATTATTATTATCAAGAAACTATAGATGAGAGCTTAATCCCAGTTAAGAGGAACCTATTATGCTTTTGTGTGTGTTCATTTGTGTTGTAGTGGGAATATCCAAATCCCTACATAAAATACGTCGATCTGTTGAAAAATTAGGCCCTTTTCTCCTGCAATGAAAAAGATACATATCTTAGAAATTATAGACATCGATTATAATTTGTATTCATACCAGACTTTGAAAATAACGGACTTTCAGCCAATTTTTGAAGATGAGAGAGATGAAAAAATCGATAGGACTCATGTGATTAGAGAGGTTGAGAGAATTGATTTTCCAATATTGAAGTGATATATAGGAGTAATTCAAATTTCCTAGAATAGAAAATGATCAATACTGGTAAGAAAAAAACGGATAAAATATATATTTTCAGGAAAAAAATAAGCTATACCCTATGATTGGAAATGACCTTACTGGCACGAAGTTTTTAATTTTACTCAATATAAAACAATCCCTTATCACAATTTTTGCAAAATTTGGGATAATTTTTAGACATCAAATTAATTAGAAAGTGACATACAACAGATATAGGTTGGCTAACTAGGGTTTTTTTTCCCTATAAAGAAAATTAAATAAATACAATTTTAATACAAAGTTCATATACTTGAATATAATCATGTAAGTGAGCTTGATCCTAACACACACACTAGGTATCAATCATAAGATTCAATTCATTGGTTCTTAATGAAAATCAAAGAGAAAAAATTACTGACAAATATCACAAAGAGGGAAATCAGAAGCAGAAGGTTGAAGACGCGAAAATGTTCGTGTTTAGAAGCAAGTTTATTGGCATGATGAACTCTTTGATCCATTCATCACAAAAGAGCAGCTTCATCTGCTGTGCAATACACACTAGCTTCCTTCTTGTTGCAAACATCACATTGAATCTTCATTTTCCAACCTTTTTTTTTAATCTTTTTTTTTAGGGATCAATTATGAAAATTATTCAGATTTAATTTGATGAGAAAGAAAGGTAATTCTAGATTGAAAACGAAGGGAAAAGAAAGAGAGAGAAGGGTAAGTAGCAAGTGGAGAGGAGAAGATCAAAGTCTTAAATATAGAAAAAAAGAAGTAAATAGGGAAGAGTGTAAGGAACTGCAATATTGGTACAATAATATAAAAGATATAGTTGGCATATTCCAATTTGATTGATTAATTCCATACTTTATTGGTTAGATATTATGCAGGGATATATATTAAAAAATTAAATAATAAGAATAATAAATAATAAAAGAGTCAAATGTGACCAATGCAATTGAGGAAAGAGGTAGATGAAGGTGGTGGACAGAATGGGCAAGGTGAGGGGATCTGCCGACTGCCTACCCTACATTAAGAATATTGAAGGTAAAATTGTAAATGTGCTTCTGTAATGGGATGTAACTAAACTAATTGGAAATCATAACTAGTAGTGAGTAGTGACTAATTAATTAAGTGTGCCAAGTCTTGTTAATTAAGTACAGTAGTAATTATTATACCCTGATCTTATTAAATAGCTTTAGATTTTTGATTAGTTGGGAGATTTGAAATGAATTTATCATCGTTGGCTGAAGAGATGAAGTAGCGACGTTAAATCTATCTAGAAGGTTCAGATTACATACAGAGAATCGACAACTAACCCTTGGAGCATGCCTATATATGTAAAAATGGTTGCTACATTATTTTGGAATATATAGCATCCTTATCAATTAATTGGTTAGTGGAAGTACATGGTGGTGGATCCCATGCATGCATTGCACATTTGGTTTGTAGTAATGGGAGTTTCATGATAAAAGGTGGTAATAGGAGTGGAAAATTGATTAAAAAAATAATAGTATATAGTTAGTACTTTAATTTATTTGAAGAATAATAAGTAGTCTGTCACTTGTCATTTTTATTATTCCTCATCTGATTGATCTTTCATAAGTAGTAATAACCCTTTTTAATCAATTCTATTATACATGATAATATAGTATGCCCCATCATTTTTAGTTGGTTCCCAAAAAACAATAAGGATATTAGGGTTTGCAAAGTCTTAATTGATCCAATCTGTTTTCATCAATATTCACAAACAGATGCCCTACAAATGTACAAGTTTGTGTAAACATTTATTACAAAAAAAAAAAAAACACACACACACACTTAATATACAGTACGAAATTTATGACTTTAAATTTTTTAATATATACGAAGTAAATTTTGATAAACATTCCAATATAATTATTAAACAAATTTAAATACTTTCTCCGTTTCTTTTAGCGAAAATTTAGGGAGTGATTCGGACTCTTAGACAAAATTTGTTGTGAGTGTGAAAGTGAAAGAAGAGAGAAAGTGAAACATGTATTAAAGAAATATAGGAAGAAAGCATACAAAAAGAAAGAAAAAAATATTTCCACTAATTTGATATTTCAAAATTTGACAAAAATTTCGAGTAAAAAGAAAACGGAGAAGTAGATAGTAATTTTGTTGTAATGAATTTCATATAAATGTATGGAGTACATAATATTATTAGTGGAAAATATTGAGTGTGTTGTATTTAATCAAGTCATACAAATTAGTATTTGGAGTAATTTTGTTGGGAGACTTGTTTTCTCAAGTCATTAGTTGGTTTTACGGAGTAATTTAACGAAGAAAGTAGCAAACCCGGGCGGGTATGGCCTCCCCCGGGTTGGTTTTGGGATGTTTTGTTTGCAGTTTTGTAGTAATATAAGTTGTGTGTATCCGGTCAGGTCCGTTCTTTTTAGACTATCATATATTTTTTTGGGCTTATATCTTCGTATATCCTTTTGTACTCTGTATATTTTTTAGTACTTCTTATAAATAGAAGCTTAGAGTTAATTCATAATTATGTCTATTGTTATTCAAGCCACTTTTGTGAAGAAAACACTAAAGAGAGTTTTTTTTAGCATTGTTCGTTCTTGAGAGAATTATCAGTCTCTCACTATTGTATTCTCTTGATCTTCATAGCAAACACATTCATACCGGTTAGGAGGACGTAGCTATCGCATTGATAGTGAACCTCGTTAAATCTTTGTGTTCTTTGTGTTGCCTTTATTTGTTTGTTTATTGTAGTTTGCTTGTTTTCGGCGCTTCCYTTACAACAATTATRTAATTGTCCGTGATATATATAATATAGTTTGCTTACAACATACACATGAAAAAAATATACAAGATGATTAGATGATCAAAAGTATACTTCCTATCTTGCTTCTTATGTAACCATAAAAACGCCACATTATTTCATTTTACATGCGTTTTTAAGGAAGAGTATTAAAAGTGTAAACAAGTAAATTAATCAACAATAATATTTTTGTTATTCTTAAAATTATTTTGATTACTTTGAAATGCAATACTTTGGTACTTTTCTTCAACATTGTTTTGGGTCAGTTGGTGCTTGCTATTCACTAGACATGACGCAAACAAGAATAACTTGACTTGAGAGGTTTCACTTGACCAAATGATTTGGGCTCATTAATTAATTTCCAACAAACACTAAGCAACTTTAACTGTACAAATGGCTTAACTCCTAGAAATATCCAATAACTTCTGATCTGATAAACCTTATATTTCATCATCCAATTCTAAAATAGAGTCCACGTTGATTTTCAACTCCTTTGATCTGAAGTCGATGAAACCTTGTGATGATGGAGTTGGCTCAAGTGATTAGCAACTTAATATGCAAAAGCTCTTGTTAATTAAAAGACTCACATAACTCAACTATATGTTGCTTGTCGGTGTTACCGGACCATCTCAACCAAAAGCTTAAGCTGATGGTTGAGACCCAGGAATATGTTATATACTCTAACACTCCCCCTCACATGAAAGGCCCTTTGGGCTTGAAATGTGGACGCAGCACAGGCCCACTCATACCTGGCGCGAATTAATTCCACTTAGAAGGGAGAGGGAGGTGAGATTCGAACCCGTAACCTCTGTGTCACGCTGGCTCTGATACCATGTTACCGGACCATCTCAACCAAAAGCTTAAGCTCAGCGCCGAGATCAATATAATATGGATAGACATTCAAAGTTCCCACATCGAATTAAGGATAAGGAGATCATGGTTCAGTTCCTTATATGGTACACACTCCTATTAGTATGAAACCTTTTTGATGAAGGTGTTTTCAAAAAACATATCGTGCAGGATTGAATTCAGCGGACAATATTCTTTACTAATTGTCGGTGTTGAAAGTTGTGTGGTGCTATCCGACTGTTAGAGTATATAACTAATTCCTGGGGTCTCAACCATC
>SNQN01009484.1:0-19920 GCA_008642245.1 Bassia scoparia
AATTTGCTTTACCCGGAGCGAAACAACTGAGACAACATGTATTTGTACTTAGTATCCTTGTGTTGCAAATTTTTTGATGCCTTTATTTTTTTGTTGGCGATTATTGTAGATGTGTATTCCTTGTTGGTCTGTATTTATCATATGAAACAATCATTTCTTAATAAATGAAAGGTTGGTGGTATTCTTGTGAGCAATTTCAAGTAAGTAAGTGATAGTATAGAGATAATATCTTATAATCGCGGACCTCCATACACAACAAATATTCCATTCCTTTTATCTTCGTACACAATCGATCACAAGGAGAATTATCGTTATCACACGAGTAGATGATCGAGGATTATATTAGGGCATTCAATAAGACTTACATGTTGTCTTTCCATGGGTGATTTGGTTCGTAGCATCTCACAATTGTTCCTTCATTTTTGATTATTGGAGGCTTCTGTCTACATCTTCCCCCTGCTATCCATGACAATTTTATTAGATATTTTGCATTAGTTATTAATATTCTTGTCAGTACATTTATTTGTCAGTGGTTGGTTGTGTGTGTGTGATGGAGAGGCTTTGGCAGTTCCTTCTCAGCACTCAATTTCACACGTCGTCAAGAACGTTCAGTCCGGCTAATCTATGATATGATAAAATATGTGAGGATAGAATGAATATGTTCTACAAATATGCAGAATCACTGGTGGATATGGCTAGAGATGAAAAACAAGTAAGGCCATTCATATTTGTTTATCTATTTAACAAAGTGTTATCATATTCCATTCCTCAATGAGTTTTTATCATATATACAAGGTAAGTCTACGAGGGAAATGAAATCTTGAAAGGGTTTTTAGAGTGTGAACCATAACAATTCAATTATTAAAGACAAAAATGAACAGTGAAATGCAAGCAGAGAACATGTTTAGCGGACACGCAGGACGATCTATGTAAATCGAAATACGTACTACATTACTCGCAGATAAAATAACCATCATTTTACGTAACTCTTCGCAGCTACTTAGACCTCAAAGGGGTTAGCTCTTTCAGTGCTAACACAACTCTGTCCTTTTGTCAATCATCTATTTAATATCTCAGTGAAAAACGCACTAAGTGGCTACTCTTAGTTTGTTCATACATATTCAAAATCATATATGTGACCATTAGTTAGTGATCAAAATTTTTTGGAGTGTATCAATGCATAATTTTTTAATGAGATAAATGCTTATCTGAATCGATTTATTAATCTTGTGCATAAATAAAGTAACTCCACCTCTATTCGTAACAGCCCATAAATTAATAACTTTCAAATTTATCTGCTTCCACCTATAAGTACGTTTTAAATATAACAGGGTGATGAAGCTACAGGCCGGGGAGCAATGAATTTGATTAATTGGCACAGGAGTATAAACAGTATAAAGAGTGGAGTGCACGTTGAAACCATGTGATGCGGCGTTTGGACGATTCGTTTGAGAACGATTGATCATTGTAAACGTTGTATTTTGTGACCCATTCTCTCTCTCCTTCTCTAGACTTTTAGGTTCGAATTCTCTCTCTTCTTTGGTTGAAGCTTCGAGGTTCGCAACTTTCCTGGCTTCTCAGATCTTCTTCGACAAAGTTTCAAACCCAAAATGAAATCAATCAATTCATAAACAATTTCAAAAAGTTTTGGCTCCATTTTAAATTGTCATAAAGCCCTCCTTTGATCTTAGCAAACATTTGTATCTCAGTTGACAGACACTTTGGATGCGTTTCACCAGGTAATGTCCCCTCCCCAAAAGTCAATACAAATGTTGCTATCATTAGTGCTGCCTTTGTTTCCCACGATATTTCTTTCAACACATTGAGCACTGTGATGATGGTGTCGTGTAAATCAACATCATTCATAACACTACTCGCAATCTGTATATAATCAAATTCCAAATATGAAGAATTTGAAAACAAAGAAATTCAYAAGGTATTGTATACATCAGATGCACAATAAATTTATTGTGCATCAAATATATAGTGACTCTTTATATCAGTATAGTGACCCTTTATATCAATATAGTGATCTATTTCACACTATATTGATAAAAAGGGTTACTATATTAAACAAAATGATCAGTATAATCTGATGCACAGTAACTTTATTGTTCATGCGATGTACTTAATATTTTGTCAAAGTAATTATAATTTTCTTATGACACATGAATACAAATCAAGAGGGAAATTAAAGACAAATATAGGACTAATATAGAAGCTTTGATTAGAAATTGTATCACCTCAAGCGCTATATTCCCAGTAAATTCTTGTAATTGTTTCGGAAAAGTAACCTGTAATTAAAACGCAAATTAATTAGTATAAAGACTTTTAATTTGTACACGAAATAAATTAAATAAATAAACAAATAAATAAATACCTAGGAAGACGACGCTTCATTAGAGGGAGTGATAGGATTAAGCATATGATGAACAAAATTGAAAATAGACCTAGCACTAAGGTTGCCATGAATCGGCTTATGCAAATGATCAACTTGAGATAAAATCGAAGCAAGTTCAATTTGTTCTTGCTCGTCTGCAGGTTGCAAGAACGACGGCAGTTCCTTTACAGCATCGCGGAAGGCCAAGCATATTCCGTGTTCGACACTACGACTCGGAGAGAATGTGGATGTCATGACTGGTGTATGCCAAAGGATTTGGGTTTGATGATATTTAATTTTGCGGCAATGTTAGTTCTAAGCTAGTTCGTTCATGGTCCTTTATATATATGGCGGGAGTAACATCCTATAACATAAAGTGATGATAGAGTGATGATAGTGATAAAGCCAAGTGAAACTAACTTCACATAGACWAAAGTATTTATTAATAAAGTCATTTYCAATTAAAACTAACTTTAGATAGACTAAAGTAATAAAGTCATATAAATCGAGTTAGAATAACTCTTTGCTTGTGTTGGAGTTAAATACTACTTTCGTTCTATATTGTTCAGTGTACTGTACTTATTGTTTGTGGATCGGAAGAAATTAACTAGGAAATAGATTAGAGAAATTAGAAAATAGATTAGAGTAACTGTGTAAAAGGAGAAAGTAAAAAAATCAAAAATATACAGGAGCGATAGTGTTCCGAAATAGAACAATACACAAAACAATACAAATAAAACATTCGGATAACAAAGTGATCTGAGTATAAAGATTGAACTCTAGCTATTAATGATGGCTTAGACTTCTTTGCTATCTTTGAAGTTATTTAAAGGTAACATGAACAACCCAAGACGTTAGTCGGAAGCTTAAATTAGTGACATATGYAAATTGGGTTCAAATTGTGATAAACGGGTCTAAAAGGTTTGAACTCTTGTCACATCAACCTCACACAAAACAAATCCCTCACCATCAATAGTTCAAACCATTTAGGGGTTTGTTGGTGGGACTCAATATATTTTATTTCCCTAACTTATTTTATTTCCCTTTTTATTTTACACCTCATACCTCACCCATACAAACCCCTCTCAACATTTCAAACCCTTTTCAACTTTCAAATCTCATCAACTATCCCCAACAATAAGAGGTTTGAAAATCAAACCTTACATCTTTCCTACAAACCCTATGACAAACCTATTATTGTGAGTGCCCTTAATGACAAACCCTCTTAAAATACGATAGTATCCTTAATGAATTGATGAGGCTAATAGACTTTGATACCCTTAAGTTCTTAATATAAAAAATTATGAATGGATGTGTGATTAAATTACCCAATATAAAAAATACATTTATTATGTGACTTAATTAATTAGTGAAAAWAAAWTCAAAACTACGATCATTAWTCCAAATTGAARTAAAACATATATAGAATATATTGTGAGTTCCCTAATAAAGCCATTTAAGGACAAGATTATCCCAAGACTCAAAATTTTTCTCAAGACTATGCCATATCAGCTTTCCACTAACTTTTTACTTTCAAGACTCACATTAAGACTCACTGTATTTTTACACTTTATCCCAAGACTCCAATCAAGACTCACTTTTATAAAAAAGATTTGAGTCTTGAAAATCAAAACTTAACTCAAGACTCTAGGGAGTCTTTTGCTACATTATCCCTAAGACTTGGGAGAGTCTCAAGCTAACATTTCTCAAGATTTAGGGATAATCTTGCAAAAGACTCCTTAGAGTCTTGAGTTGAGTTTTGATTTTCAAGACTCAACTCAAGACTCATATTGGAACATTGTCCAATTTTTATTGGGTCTTTTTATTTTTTCTTTTTAATCAAATTACTTTTTTTCTTTTTGTTATAGTATTATTTTTTTATAGAAGGTATGTGAGTTCTTGGATAAAGTGTAAAAATATAGAGAGTCTTGATGTGGTCTTGAAGTAAAAAGTTAGTGGAAGCTGATGTGACAGTTTTGAGAAAATTTAGAGTTTTGGATAAACTTGCCCTTAATTAGCGTCAAATAGACAAAAGTAATCAAAGTAGTCATATTTATATAAATCAAGTTAAGAATATTGATTCCTTGGGTTGGAGTTAAATATAAAGTATTATAAATCTTGCTTTTGCTCATTGCTTGGACTTCTTTTTTAGCTCTTGACTTCTTCTTTTTTTGCAGTGAGTTTTTTTAAAGCTAAAAAACAATGATTTGTTTGGAGTTTCGTGTAAGTTTATATCATAAATATTTTCAATGATTGATTTTACAATAAAATGGCAAAATCAGTCTACCCACAATATATACTATTAAAAAAAGGTATATTAATATTTATTAGCATTGTATAACACACTGTGTGCGACTTTATTTTAAACTTATTACAATTACAAGCTTTATTTAGGCACAATATACATACATGAAATGTATTGTGTAGACTTATTGTTGTTTTTAAATAGTAAAATGATATACTTGCAAAGATAATTGGAAATTATGTTATTGAATAATTAATGGACATTTTTTTATGGTAGATTTTATATTTTATTCTTTTAAATTTTATTAATTTTTATCATGTTAAATTATATTTTTTAAGCAATAGGATTATTTCCCATGATATCATCTTATTACTTTTTCCATTTCACATGATACCTATTTCATATTTATTCCAGAATTACCATCGAATTTACCCTCTAATTGTTATAGTGAAACTTTTGTTAATTTAACGAACGTTTAACTTATATACAAAGAGAGTGAGGGATTCAAGTGACTTCCTTATTAGCAGCGAAAAAAAAAAACTAAGGTCCTGACAATGAGAGATCTCCAGTGGAGAAATTCTCTAATGTAATTTATTCGAGAGAGTGAGGGATTCAAGTGATTCCCTTAGCAGCGAAAAAATAAAAAACTAAGGTCTGACATGAGAATCTACATGGAGAATTCTCTCAAATGGGGAAATCTACCTTGAGAAATTTCCTTAATAGTAAAGGGGGTTGATAAGAGTATATAAGTAACAGAATGAGATTCAAACAAACACAAGCATATGATTATGGCTATTTCTAATGTGAGGTCGGGTCACAACAATTTATTGTCCATCATATTAGAGTGGCCTTTTGGCTAATACTAACTATAAGCACGCGATGCGTACGTTCAGTTTAAAAATTTATATTAATTAAATATTCAATTAGAAAAAAATTATGTACTTGGGTACAGTTCAAATTAACAATGGCGTGAGTTTATAATTTAAAATTTTTGATGTAATTTTTTTTCTTTAATTGAATCTCTCGACAAAGAGATTAAATGATTAATTACTTGACATACAAATAGTAATTTGAAATACATAATAATTTAATAAATATTTTAATTAATATGATTTTCAAAATACTTGCAATGACTAATTGATTCATGTAAAAATTTAGCCTATGTAATTAATGTATTTATATTTGAATTTTTCATAATAATTTATTAAACTTTTTTCAAACTAATTCCAATGTTTAAGTTATTCAATGGAATAAATTAGTCAATGTAATTATGTACTTTTATTTGAATTTTTTTACACTAATTAATTAAACTTTCTTTTTTATTCATGAAAAAATTAGTCAATATACTTTTTTTATGTTCTTAGTATGAAATTCAAAAAAATAAAGAGAATTTAATTTTTTTAATTAAGGGCAATTAAGTCTTTTACATCATTAAGGGTGTTTACGTCTTTTAATAGGGGATACTATTGCCCCCTTGGCTTATATAATAGATATAGTAACCATTTAGATCAATATATTGACTCTTATTATTTATCTTTATATTGATGTAACGTGAATAATAATAATAATAAWAATAATCATAATAATAATGGGTTACWTGTAAAAATAAAATAATGGGTTACTATATAGACTAAAACGGTCACTGTATTCTTAGTGCATAATAAATTTATTGTGCATTTGATGCATGRAGAAACTTTTGTTCACAAATTAATTAATTGATGTTTGGAAATTGGGGAAAAGTTATACATCAATCCATATTATATTAGGGTTCAACTTAACCCTATAATTGAAAACTACTCGTTCATAATACCCTTTATTTATTTTATTTTTTTGTTTTTTGTTTTTTCATTAGTATCTGATCTTTTTGAAAACTCTAACATGTACCCCCTCAATTTTAGTTTATTAAACAGTAGTTATAATAACCCTRAATTTTAGTTAGTGAGCTCACGACGCACGGGTTGATCGGAGGGGAGCCTAATCATTCCACTTGATTGATTAGGGAAGGAAATCCACTAAAATATGTAGTGGTGGTTAAACCACATCACCCTAAACCTCCCCTTGAAAAAACCATCCTACCCCTCTACTTAACTTAAATTATTGGAAATGTCATTGGATTTGCAAATCTAATGGTTTAATTAGGAATTTACCGATTGATCGAGTGGTGGAGTTATAGTGCAATATCCATCCTACTCTTGATCTTCATTAATAATAATGAAAAAATAGCAAAAATTTAGAAGATTAAAATATAAAATCTAAACTAAAAAATATGTCCATTATTCAATAACATAATTTAAATCATCTTTTCAAGTATATTATTTTACTATTTATTAACAACAATAAATCTACAATACAGTCTCATGTATGTACATTGTGCCTAAATAAGACATGTAACAATAATAAGTTTAAAATAAAGTAACACACACATTACGTGTATACAATAATATTACCACTCAATGAATTAATTTTACTTTTTTTAAAATAAAAGATCGATTAATATTCATTAATCAAAAGGCTATACGGCATCTACAAGCAACAATGGATGAACCAAAAAAATAACAATCTAACTAAACCAAATAGACAACTTCTTCAATAAAGAACTACGATGACATCTCTGATCTTCAACGTCGCACGGGCTCCCAATGGTACTATGACAAACGCAACCTTCTGATAGAACAACTATAATCCCGATGTAGTTGCGAGAAGAAAAATTCATTTGATCCAGCTTATTGACCTCTAGGCACCATAATACGCATAGATTGATATGACTAATAATCAATTGCTGAATCGCACACACTGCAAACCATAATCCACAGGAGGAAAAGGTCACAACACACTAGTAGTACAATCAACGAACTATCCTTCAATCGGATCAACCTCCAACACCGGACCAAGAATATAGCCATTGGAACAACTTGTGAACCAATTCAACGAACACCTAAAAGCCGTCGAATAACAGGCCAAATCGCAGACCAGGTCTCCGCCAAACAAGAAGAGCAAAGGAGAGAGATCTAATTTAATTACCAAGGCAATGCGATCAATTGCTACCCAAACCCCAAAAGGACCCCATTATTAAAATAAAAGGCAATTAAAATAAAACCATATAAACAAATCGGGGCTTGAATATTATTAAATACCAAAAACAAGAAAATTAAAAYGTAAGTCGATAGAAAACTAAAGATCCGATTGAAATCCTACAYCATCACCATCTGTTTCTGCAAACTACACTACCACCCACGAGCGCGAAACAGAACCAAGACACTCCAGCCGAAATAGGACCCACTAAGTACGATCCGGGCGAGCCCAACGCACAACTCATTGCCACCAAAAATCTGACTCGATTGATGGAGAATCCCAACCACCGGCTACCAGAAACACAACGGCCACCAAACTTTCAAGGATCGGCGAAGGTGACATGTCGGCGCTAAGGGGCAAAGCTCACCCCAACCCCGAAGGCCCCTTCTAGGGTCTAGAAAACCCCCTTTTATCCTAATCACTAATTATAGCTGCAATTAAACCACCAAAAAATGGCAGAGGTTAGGAATTTTTTCAGCCAAGAAAATGTAATCTCACTATAAGGAAATAATATCAGTTGTTCACCAATTGCTTCAAACTTAAAAGAACAACAATGGACTACATGGATTTCAAATTAAACTAGCTAATGCAATTGGGGTACATAAAAGCACAATTTCAAGAATTTTGAAAACATTAAAATGCAGAAAGAAAGAGGGGAAGTCATTGATGTCAGACCCAAAAAAAGGGTGTTGTTGGTAGGAAAGCCAAACAATATGAAGAGGATTCCTCCAACGAGTCCCCTGCATTAAGGACAACAATGAGGGAATTTGCTGGTGCGTTAAGGTCCCTCATAGAGTGGTTCAAAGGTTGTTAAAAAGGGTATGCTCAGGCGTCACTCAAGTACCAATCATCCTGTAGTACATACAGAAAATCACAAACTGGACAGAATGAAGTGGGTGTGAAACACATCCACCCAGGCAGCCATGGTCAGGATGGGAGTTGGATGACATGAAAATGCACCACATTGATGAAAATGGTTCTACCTGAACCCAGAGAATAGGAGATTCATTCTCCTTCCAAAGTAGGATAATCCTTACAGATGTCAGCAATAAAAAGGTTTAAAATCAAAGTTATGTTCATGGGTGTCATAGGAGAACCACTTTATATGCAAATGGTGTTTGAATCCATGATGGTAGTATGACATTACCCTTTTGTTGACGTAGGAGAGAACAATAAGAAAGAGTTCAAAGAATAGAACAGAGGAACAATGAAGACAAAGGCAGTTCAAATTCAACCAAGATGTTGTAAGACACATGCTCATACACAAGAATCCCAGGATTATAGTCAACGGTCTGCTGGCTTCCAAAGGATATTACATACAACAAGAGAAGCCAGACCACACATTACAGGTCAAGATGAAGAGTTCAAGCACGCTGCAACTACAAATGGTTTATACATTGAATTGATTTTCTAACCTTCTCAGTCTCCTGACCTAAATGTCCTTGATTTGGGCCCTTTTAATGGATTTCCAGTCAGTACAATACCAGTCATTTCCCAAAATATTGATGAGCTAATTCAGAGGGTAAAAGAAGCTTATGCTTTTATGACACAAAATAATCAAGTATTGTTGGTTACAACTCCAATATTGTATGATTGAAGTACTAAAAGTAAAAGGAGGCAAAAATAGAAGCGACCACACAATAGAAGGCAAGGATGGAAAGACAGGGCATTCTTCAAAAATGTCAAAGTAGATCAGAAGATTGTAGATGAAGTTGTGGAATCTTGAATGAAAGATTTGTAAAGTTGGTCAAGAAGACATGGTAATTGTAGAAATTGGTGCAGACGTGATTGATGAATGACTACTACAAAGTCCAACACTTTGGCTGCCACACATAACCATTTAGTATAAGGTAGAAAGCTTATGTGTCTTGATTTTTTTTTTTGGGGTTAGGCAGCAATATTTTTGCTTTTGGCAATAGTGTTTAGGAGTAATTAGTAGGAGTTCGGTATTAGGCCAACCAATGACAAGTAGAGTTCAGATTTAGGAAGTTTAAAAACATCAACTTTTGCATGTAATATACTAGGAGTCCAGTATTAGGAAGTCAAAATTTCCAAATCATCAATGTAATTAGGAAATTTTTTTGTTTAGGATGTAACTAAGGATGATTGGTAATGAAAACATATTTTTGGGGCCTCATTTTGGAGTTTGTATAAAATAACCATCAGGGAATACACTCTCACACAACTCCCCTTCCTGCACATATTGTAACAACACTATTCTAAATGAGAGTGTGGAGCAGTTCAAGGAATCGTTTCTACACACAAACATTCAAGAAAAACGTGGAAAATTAATTGTGGGCAAGGGATAGTGTGGCTGAACCCCTTCATCATCTGGTTAACAGCCTTATATTAAACCCTTTATTTTGAGGGACACAACAATAACAATCATAAGTCTCTCCATTCAGTCATTGAGACAATCACAAAAGGAACATCACTAAACATCATCATTCATCAATGACTTCCCAATAAAACAACAAGTCCCAAAAAAAAAAACCCAATCAGTCATCATCATCATCATGTAAATAAATACTCAAAGCAACATTATAGCAACAAAACCAACACCATCATCATCATAAACACCATCATCATCATAAATTAAAATACTTAAACCAACAATAAATACTCAAACCAACAATATAGCAGCAACACCAAGACCATCATCATCATCATAAACATCATCATCATCATCATCATCATAAATTAAAATGCCTTCAATGAGTTAAAAAGCAAACCAGGATCATCATCATGATCATAAGTACTCAAACCAACAACATAGCAGCAACACCAAGACCATCATCATCATCATCACAAATTAAATTTAAACTTGATTTAATAAGCAAACCAGAATTATCATCATGTAAACAAATACTGAACCCAACATTATAGCAGTAAAACCAAATTCTTCATCATCATCATAAAAATCATCATCATCACAAATTAAATTTAAACTTTATTTAAAAAGCAAACCAACAACATCATCATCATCATAAACATCATCCTCATCATAAACATCATCATCATCATCATAAATTAAAAATAAACTTGAGTTAAAAACCAAACCAGGATCATCATCATCACAAAAGTAAAGTAGATAAGGAAGTTGAAATGAACAGAACCAGAGTGACAGAGTCCAGCAATTGATGAGAGCCACCTTCGTCGACGGGTTCAGGCTTGACCACCATCTTCCTTAGAGACCGTCGTGGTGGTAGAGGGGCCAGCTTTGGATCTTTCTTTGTCTTCTTTGCCCTCCCCATCTTCTCATAGCCAGTAGGGTCAAACAATAGCCCACAAACAACCACCCTTTTGTCTTCAGGAACATTGACCAAAGGATGGCCACCAACCTCACCAACGGGCTCAACGTAATCAGCAGCAACCTTACCCTTACCCTTAGAATTTCTCTCAGCCACCTCAACGAAATCATGGCCAACCTCTACTCCCTCAGCTTCCAGCCTCATCTCACCTTCATCGTCACTGATTACAATAGGCTAATTTGGATTCCAACTCGCAAATTGCTCAGACTCATACGCATCAATCACATCCACACCCTTCCCCGGCCCTAAATTCTCTTCCTCCTCTTCCTCGKTTTCACTGTCACTTTCACTCTCAAAGTTAGCCACACCCTTACCCTTTGAACACACACCCACATACCTCACCTTATGCTTTTGCTTCAAAACTCCCTCATCTTGAGCTCTCTTTTTATCCTCCCTCATCCTGAGCTCTCTTCTTATCCTCCCTCTTCTTATCCTCAACCTTTTCAAATGCGACATTCTTGCGGTACTTCCTGAAACACAGATCTGAGTGGTTGAGTTTTTRCAGAACCTTCCCCAACGCTTTATATGCAACGTGACTCAACCTCCGATTCTTATCACCTGATGCGRACAAACGCCAAGGGTAGGTGTGACCCATTTCAATGCCATCAATGATATCGTTGAGGAATAGAACATCCTCATAAGGTTCATCAGGATCCATTGCATCATACAAAGGGGTCAGATCCAACATGTTTGGATTCGAAAGAAGATAATGGAAAAACAGAGAAATCGACGAACAAGATGAAAATCAAACAAGATCTAAAAGAGAGAGAAGGAAATGGAAGTTACTCGCAAGATCGCAGCAAAAAAATTAGGGGATTCAGACTATCGTTGAGAAAGATTGAAGGAGAAAGAGAAAGGATTTAAGGTTAGGGTTTGGAAGAGTCTTGAATGTCTGAAGAACAAGAAGAACAAATTTGGGGATTTTAGATTTTTAGGATTAAATGACCCAAATGGGTAGGTGGGTTGGTGGGAATCATTAAATAGGGAGGGAATCATCAAGATAAATCTAGAGAATTACATTAGAGATAAGTAGGATTAATTACATACTAATGTCGACATAACACAAAATTACTAAAGGTAATTTGGTAACTTCAACACTTTTTTTTACTAAAAATGGAAAAAAAATCAAAGTTGTGTTTATTTTGATATTGCCAAAAATGGCAAAAGTTGCGTTTTTTTTACAAAGGAAGTAGTATATTTTGCACTTAATATTAAAAAATAAATAATTTTTGAAACTTTTTTACGTGATGAAATGTTAAAACATGAATTTTCACCAACCTCTTTGGGAAAAAACACAACCCAAAAAATTCTCGAATAAATACTATGTTAATCACCATGAAGCTTATAACTCATTCAAAGTCATTTTAGCATATTCACTCAAATAATCAAACTCAATTGAGTTCTTTAAAAAGGATATTCATGCTAAAATATATTTCACATAAATAATTAGACTTTGAATTTTTCAACAATAACTTCTCAAAAATAACAAAAAAGACATTACTATGAAAAATCCAACATCGTTTTTCCAAACATATCAAACACACATTATAAAATTTGAGAAAACAWCGTGTCTATTTTGATCTCACTATCAAACACTATTTGATCTTTTAAGCAAATCAAACTTTTACGTCCAACAACTCTAACATCATATTAGTTCCCCCACATTGGATAGAAAAGTTAAATTAAAAATCTTAATGGAAAGGTATTTAAAAATCATACTCATAAACCAAAAATAAATAAATAAATATTTGTCCCTTTAAGGAATTAATCTAGCTAAAAGGGACATGAGTCAAGTTCTTTTAAATCTCCAAAATCAACAAGTTCAAGTAAATTTAATGCAAATATCATTAGGCAACCGTATTATGTACGAAGTTCATCTAAAACTAGGTGTGAACAACATTATGGGGAAATAAAGGTTATTACATTCACTTCGTAAATTTGTCAACACTGTCTGTTTAAAGGTAGAGAATTACAAGATTTAACCACGAAAAACTTTTACAAATAACAATTGTAAACGTTTAAAATTTATTGGAAATTCACTACGTATTAAAACCCAACATAATTGTTTATATCTCTACCATCACATTTAAGAGAAAATAATATCAAACATAATCTTGCAAGGGACTCGAAATAGCTCATTGCTAAATAATGCCATAAACTAACTCCGCCGCCCCCCACACACACACACACACACACAGCAACACGTGAGGATTTTGACAACAACATTGCACACACTAGCAAATATAAGTATTTAACTCATTGAAGTACTCTAAATATGGGGCACATAAAACAATTATGTAGCGTTAGAGTTTAGACAATAAAATACAATTTAGAGAAAAATTTCCCTAAGTGTGTCGTGGTTTGGTCTTGAGTGAACCCATAGGGCTTATACTCTGATCATTTCCTACTCATCTTTGCTGCTATAAGCCTTTTGACAATGCTTGTTGTCAAATATCAAATATTTCTCAACACTTTAAACTTTCAAGTGTATGAACGCTTAAATAATTAACTATGGTACAAACAATATGAAAAGCACAATTGGATTGAAGATCAACGTAAAAACTTGTTATCAATTGTCACTTCATGTTCCAAACAAATAAATAAATACATGAGAAGAAGGATTCCCCCCGTTTATAGATCTCATTGTAGGAAGTATCCATCTCATATATCTTTTGGCCTCATTTCAATCATGGTTTCAAATTCAATTAATGGCTTCAATCTCTATTCTTGCTCCAATATTACTAGCAATGTATCGAACAAACAAAGTACTTAGGAGCACAAATAAATATTATGTAAATAAATTAGAGAATAATAGTTATAATAAACATTAGGTTTTTTTTGCGAGATGGAACCTTTTATAATCAAATTTTCGAAAGAAACATTTTAAAGCGTTATTGCTGAATGTACCAAATGAATTGCGAAAAACCTAATGAGTCATGATGGTACCACAGCAGGGTCTATAATAGACTCGCATCTATCTTATTTATCACTCTCTCCACATCCATCACCTCTTCACACACACGCACTCTACAACCTACAGTGGCGGACGCGGTCAGGTGTGACAATTAATGACGTATAACGGTAAAAAATAAATAGGCAAATAGATTATGTGATTAATAGGTCAGCCTTATTATACATTAATGTCCTCATGAATATCTCTAGCATATTATGCTTATACATGCGATGTGCTAAATATTATGTTAATAGATAGAAACAAAGTAGCATAGCGCGGAGTATGAAGAGAAAGGATTGGACAATAATAATTTTAAAAAAATTCTAGCAACAGTTGTTATGCACATGAGTGTGCATAGTGTTGATTTTAAGCCATTTTTGATTATAAATAGATGAGTTAAAAATTCTATAAACAATATATTAATAAGCTTATTGAGAAATGTGAAATATTAAATAATGAGGAAGATTATATATAGGAAAAAATTACCTATAGGTGATCCTTAGTCAGATAATGGGAACAAATCAGGCTTCGTTTTAGATGGGTTCTTAGGAGTTGTTTGCAATATGGCCCTATAAGATAAGTGTGTGTCCCAAACTATTAAGTGGGACACGATAGGTGATTGCTTATCGTTGTCCTCTTTGCTTCTTAATAATTAATCCATATTAATCTCTATTCCTTTTATTTTACCCTTCTATTAGATATGCGACGTCGTAAAGTTATTGGGTCGTTTAGTGATACAATTGGGACATCGATAGCTGAATGCTATCGTGTCCCCCCTAAATAATACATGGGCACATAACCTATGTATCTTCTAAATAAATGCACGATAAGTTATTGTGTCACTTATAACATAATATGGACACGATAGGTGAATGCTTCCTACGTTCCCGTGCTAATAATACAAGTGGACACAAAAACCTATGTAATCCCTCTAAGATAATAGCGACGCTATAAGGGTTATTGTGTGTCCTTATAACATATATGGGATGGCTTATCGAAGTTACCCTGTTACCGAAAATGGTCGGTAAGCGGCTGTCGAATTCACATATCGGTCGGTAATTGGATGTCGAAATATTACCGGGACCGAAGATTCGGTTCGGTAAGGTGGTTTTATCGACCGAATTTGGCTCGGTCAATGGGTCGTTACGCATGGTACCGGACCATTCACCTGACTAGTTTTTGAAGGGATAAAGGAGTTTATCCCTGATCGTATTTATCGGTCGTTAGATAACTCTTTTCTCTCCAAAAAATGGAGGGCCAATGGAGGGGTAATACTTGACGCTTGATCTTCAAAATGCGGTCGGTAAACCCTCCATATTATTTTTTTTAATTAAAAATGGACATTAACGTGACCGAGTTCGGCATTACCCGGTATTCTTGTTTGATTCTTCAGGTTTCGGCTGAAAGGGTTAGTATTTTCTTAAATAAATACTCCGTTTACCGACGAATTCGGTCGGTAATCTACTGCTGCATCAAGAATAAAAAAAAAAAGAGAGAAAAGAAACCAACATAATGACTATGCAAGCTGGTTCCTTTTCCCCCATCAACAATATGTATTTATACCATACACATTCAACATTATCATTATGTTTTTATCAACAATATGTACATCTACGAAGTCAACATACTTTTTACAAAATCAACCACAATAAATTACAAGTAAACATTTCTGAATCAGCTAGCCAAAGTGGACATTTCTTGCTTGTTCAAATACAATTCTATTCGAGTATCGATGTTTGCAACAGGCCAGCAGCAGAGGGCCTAGGCTTTTCTTCCTACAGAGTTTTCATACTTCAAAGCATCTAGATATTTAGATACCAAAATCTAGATTAAAAACAGAAATTCTAGTACATGTGCTAGAATGGATCCCCAGCTCAATGCAATGCAGTTGTAGATAGTGTATGCAAATATTACTATCATAACTATGGAATAAGGATGAAGCTAAAATTGCATACTTACATTACATCATTCTAAACAAAATCCTAGCTGTGCAAGCCTTTCAATTTAGATCATAGCTTCAGCTTGAACCCTATAGAAAGGAATTTATCCCCACCATTACTGAATAAAAGAAAGGAGAACTTCAGTACGTTGATATGTTCACTAATGCCARAATGAGCAAAATGATCTAGTCAAGATGCAAACTACAGCAATGRTGCTGATAGATGCAAAATTGCAATATATAATCAGCTACTTCTGTACAAAACTACAAAAGAAGTTCAAAGACTAGAGAAAGATCTACTTCGGGCTGCTTCTCATCCGGTAGTGAGAATTTCTTCACTTTCTATTAAGAAAACATCGGACATCATTATGAGAAMTAGAAGCAACAATGAAGATTAAATCTATATGGAATTAGGAACCACTCAGGGGAGTAAGGGATAATAAACCACTTATTTAAATTCAATTGACTAAATCACAAATTCACAAGTGCCTGATTCAAAAGGAGATACACAATCAATCGAAGCCTCAACAGATAGAAAATTCCCTTCTACTATTTTTTCATCTTATTGCCCACTTTCCACCATATAGATTCATTCTGTTGTACCAGCCAAAAGGAAATAACATAATTTTGGTTTAACAATCATCATGACAAAACACAAAAGGAATTGTACCCCTCGCAACAAATATTTGATGATATTGTCCATACACTATATTTAGATATGCAACCTCCTAGAAGAGTGCGAGTCAAAAACACTACTATAACTTAGGTATGTATACTATKACGGACACATAYTTTTTTCATTCTGCCTAAATGACATTGATAACAGATATTGGAAAGCAAAACAGCAATGCAGTAATTCCTTCTTTACAGTCTTGCAAGCAACAAACAACACAATAAGCAAGTACATTCCTTTTTACAGTGCAAATGATGTGAACTTGACCAAACTGAACTACAATAACTCGCACTTAAAAGCCTAACAAAAAGACCATGAGCAATTAGAGCAGTTGCTCATGATTGTCCTACCCGTTTGGCCGCACTTACATTTCTGTTGGCAGATATAGCATACTAAGTTGTCATGACTTACAACAACATGTGCCTATTGGGACGAGTATACATTAGAGCAAGAGAAGGGAAGATTCTTCTGTAGTTCTTTGCTATCTTCAAGGTGATTCTGTTGTAACCCACTAACCCATGCTCAAGGCTTAAAAGGTCAGCGTATTACTTTAGGCGAAGGTGTACCCACACCTTACGAAAATTGATCAATTTTTTATCTTGCCATTTTGCGGACCCTAATTTCTAGTAACTTATGTCTTCGGAACACATCCATGATCAAAGAGCTCGTTAGAACTTCGAAAGGGAAGTCACAATACATTACATCGGATACCAAGTCAAACTAAACCCTCAGTGCCGTCAAGCTTCATGCAAGCTCAAAAGGAATTCTAAGCTATGAGGCGTGTACTGATCCCTCATCGGTACACTATAGAGGAACAATCGTCAAGTTCATTGGAAGTATGTGACCAGACCTACAAGCAGTGCATATCTAATTACTTATTACCACTCAGAATTGTTTCTCATGGTCCATTTATAACAGTTCAATCAAGTACATCATATATCATCGGCTTACAAAACAACGAGTAACACAATTCCATTAACACAATTTCTCATATGGAATGAATTTAACATTTTACCCCAGAAAATAGTTCTAGCAATATCCACTCTATTACGAATTTATGATCTACTCATCACTCTACTAAAATTAATTATATGTACATGTTTTCCTCTTTAATTCCTGAATATGAAAATAAAAAAAATCAAAAGCAATATGTTCACTGTTGGTTCTCTAATCAAAAAAAATCAGGAAAATTGCTCAACGACACTTTAAAAATTTCTATTGGCGAGCTCAATTGAACAAGATGAAATGTGAAAATCAATATTCTTACATGTTAATGTCAACAATTACACATGTCAAATTCAAAATTTATTAAACGAAAATTTCTTCGCAATAAATTAAATTAAACGAAAAATGGTAAAGAGACAAAAAAAACTTAGCAAGAACGCCATTGGGCGAAGAGTCTGCAGAAGGGATGGAATACACTTATCCTGATCGTAATTGGAATAAATTAAATTCTGAGTCGTGCAGGTTTAATACATGTATAAAATCAGGGCCACTTTGGCCATGAAATAAGTAGCAGTAACCAATTTACATCCCCTAGAGTCAATACACATTCTGGAGTCGAGCTTAAAATAAAAAAAATTGTTTTTCGCAATAATATATATCATAAGCATCCATCTTTTGCGTACTAAAATTCATATTTAAACTCTAAACTTGCCTTTTCATGAAAATATACACACAACCCCAAACTCCATAATACTACTTTATCTTGATAGCCTCATAATCAACTTATCTGACGTTATTAAAACAATCAATTAGCCACTTAGGTGGATCCTCTTAGCTTAACATTCCTACATTAAAACATCGCATTAAGAACTGTTGTAAGCACAAGTATCACGTTTAGAGTGCTACACATGATTTCATAGTGACAATGAATGTAAAGATGACAAAAAATGCACTGCTGTATGATCCAGAGCAACTAAAAAGTAAAAGAATTACCTGAGAAACTAAGGACTTACACTGAGGCAGCATGTGTAACCGCTTGTAGCGAGAGAGGGACCAATACACGCCAATAGCATAGAAATTGGAATCCCTTTACTTATATGCTTAGCTGCGCCTAGAGAATTCAAGGACGATGACTTGCATAGAACCTCTTCATGCTTCAGCTAACACCAGTGACTAATCTATCATCAAGGTCAAAAGAAATCAGCCACAGAAGGACCACAATGGCGAAAGTATGACAACTTTCCATGTATTCGCCAATAAATATTTCGAGCACACAACAAGGCGCGAATGTTGTCTGACAGTTCCAAATATTACGCCAGCAAAAACAAGGGCAAATATTAACAGTTCACAATACCAAATATTGCACAAGTCCCAAATATTGGACACATCGGATTTTCATTAGATGAGATGTTTGACGCCTTACCAATACTTAGCTATGATGAAATATGCTCAACTCATACAAGTGCCAAACATCAGAATATAATGAGATCAATGATAACCTGTGGACAGTCCCCTGCCATACACAACTTTGCCAGTGAGGTTTTCATAAAACAGGAAACGCAGCAAGGCCATATACCGGACGGGTACTATACTCCCAACGAGCTATTTTCACTGTTTCAACATATAAAAAATTAACAACCTAATCAGTTACATACTAATTCATGAGAAAGAACAATGACCTTTTCATATATTTACATACTAATTCATTCCTTGATTATCAGTTATATGACTACAACTAAACGGACCATTATAGTCTTTATCCGTGATAACATTGATAAGAGTATAATTAGACCTATAATAAGTTAGCAACCATTACTAGAAAATCCAAAGTCACTATCCTTACACTYTCACAATTCTCTCTATTGATAGTTGACAAAGTAAACAAACACAAAGACGGTAGCAATGCCATTAATTTACAAATCCCATCACTTTCAATTCTAATCACTTAATTTCAATCTTGTAACAACAAATTTATAAATAAATAAAGAATTCCACACAAAATTGGAGGAAGAAGAGGAGATGAGAAGAATAATACCTTATAAAACCGAAACCCTAACAATGATATTAAGAACAACCACACAACAACAGTAGCAACGCAACAATAGAAAGATCGACACAGAGACGCCGCACGTCGAGTGGAGCCACGTCGTGAAAATGGGGGTAATGAAATACTCGTATAAAGTATCTACCATAAGATCTAATAATACTCGTATAAATCAGAAAAAATTCAAACAAATCAAAAAAAAGCGAGATCTTAAAACAAAGCCCTAAATTAATGGGAAAATAATCAAGATAATTAAAACCAAAATAAGAAATACAAAGACAGAAAAATTATTTGGGTGCTAAGAACGACAGAAATATAGGAAAAACAAGATGTAAACATTTTTTGCAAGATCTAATAA
>SNQN01009485.1:0-10489 GCA_008642245.1 Bassia scoparia
TTTTTCCCCTTTTATTTGTCCTTTGCTCAATAGTTCCGAGTATGACCTCACGTATTTCCAACTTTTATGAGTTCAAAACATCTTTTCTAAGTCGAAACAGTCGCGAGACGCGGTATGTTTCATCACTGATTACTCTTTTGGGGAGACACTTTCAGGTGTCTACAATTATTGTTCCATGTGAAATCATACCCRACACACCCCAAGTCTTGAAGACCACATGCATTCATAGCCTCCCATAGAATGGCTGCAATTCGATCATCAAAAACATCACCTCCCTGCTTTTCCTTCGAATAGAGCATGAGGTTCAAGTCTTCCCCACAAACCCAAGGGAAATCATTTTCATACTTCAGCGCTTTCAACAACGTCCCCGTTTTGTGTTTTAACTGATCRTCCGAGTGCCCATATATGCCTGTGAACCTCCATTGTTCTTCATCATCGGCTCCAATCTTTACATCAATATGATTAAGGGACAAAGACTGCAATTGAACGACCAGCTGGTCTACCCACAACATCACTAAACCTCCACTCCTCCCACGGCCTTCACCTTCACAACTTACTGCCACCCCATTCTTGAACCTGAGTTTTCGCTTCAAATCAGCCAACTCCCACTCCTTAAGTTTAGATTCGGAAAGAAAAATAATGTGATGAGTTTCAAGAGTAATAATCCTCTTGAGGGCATTGATTGCACGGGGACTCCCCAAACCCCGGCAATTCCAACTAATGATCTTAATCATGGCTTCCAAAGAGCCCAGAAGTGGGGCCCGCCACATCCTTTACAATAGCAATAAGGGAAACTCRTGTATCATCCATATCAGCACGCATTTTCTTCATGTACACTTGTACATCAACATCCATTTCATCAGGTTGGGCACTATCCTTTTCCTTGAGCCTTCTCTTCCCACCACATTGGATACCATACTCTGCAATATTATGCTTTTGTGGGCGATTGATCCTCAGCCATCTTTTTCCCCTTTTAATTTGCTCGCCTCCATGCACCGRTTCTTCCCCCCTCTGCTTATCCTCTATGTCTCCAGTAGCTTGGGATTCCTGTATATTTACTAGCTTTTCACCTCCACTATGAGTTTGAGTATGTAAGTCATCATGCTCCTCTTCGTTATCATTTTCTATGTTCCTTTGTTGGCCATTCGAGTCTTCAGTATTTGTTGTAACCTCTTGTGGTGCAACATCRAGTTGGAAAGWTTCCAGTCTATTCCTTACTCCTTGTATTTGCTACTTCGTAAAATGRTGTCGTTCCGAKTTTGCTTTAGGCTCCACAACAAAAAGTTTCTTAGCAGGGGTTTTGTCACCCTCTTTATTATTTACTTGTTTCCCAACCGACTTCCATGGTGACTKTTTTAGGTGAGGGCCATAACGTAACTCCTTTAAATCATCATCATTGTAAAGGTCACAATCTTTGGTACCATGTCCTAAAATCCCACACGCAAAGCAAAATAGCGGAATTCTTTCATATTTCACAYGGATTTTGATAGTATTTCCTCCACGAACCTTGATCTTGATTGAATCATGTAAGGGTTGTTCTACATCAYTCACCACTTTAACCCTAATCGATCGTTCAATGCCAATCTCACTCGATTTATCAACTTGTTGGATCGTACKAKCTTTCTAGGKTAATTGATTTATGTTTGAATCTGATGCGCGCCCTTTAAACGGAAGGTTATAGAACCGAGCCCATACGGGAAGTGATCGAAGCTGTAAGTCCGATGGTTGCCCATCGTCCTATAATTCGCTATAACATATAGGGAATTTATCGAAGTGCCATGGTTGGCCTTCTAATATTCGATATTTGTTCCTCCAGTGAAAGAATTGGAAAGAGAAAATTTTATCTTCAATGCATCGGATTTCGACACCATGTTTTGGTTGCCAAARTTTCTTCAATGTTTCAACCAACGCATTGGGGTTTATGTTTCTGCTCGTCCAAACCTTTCCCACCAGCATTAGAGATTATCTATGCTCCTCTTCTTCCTCCCCATCAACATCTTAAACCACTTCCGCCTCCTCCCGATCATCACTGCTTTTAGTTGGATCCTGTTCGATGTCATTATTGCTTTTTCCAGAAGAATTCGCCATGATTTGCAGAGAAAAATGCTAGAAAACGAAAAACGAAAACCCCCTTACAAGGACAAAACCCTAGARGTATCTAGACAGAGAAACCCTCCCAAGGAAACCTAAAGGGACTTTTTTGAATTTAATATAATCCTCGCTCTCTTCTTTTGCTCTAGTACTTGAGTTATTGAGTTTTCATTTTGAGTTGCTTTTAAATAGTAATTTCAAACCAAACTACTTTTTTTTTACCTACTTTAGTTATACTTACATTCATAAATTACTCCTTTCTAAAGTCAACTTTTATTACTGTACCCTTGGGGTGTTCAAAAATATATGATCCGATCCGTGATCCGCTTGATCCGATCCGAAAAACGGATATCTAAACCGATTTTWAAGGTTTCAGATATTTCGGATCGGATATCCAAAAATTTTTGGATCGAAAATTTTGCACTTTCGGATATTTTGAATATCCGAAATATCTAATTTTTTAATTAAAAAATAATTAAATATGGTAAAATTAGAGGTGATCATGGGCCAGGCCGGCTTGACTTGGGAATTTAGGCCCTTGGATCAGGTCGGGCCGTGTTTGAATTCGGGCCTAAATTTGTTGCCCAAAGCCCAAAATATGGAAGCGGACTTGGCAGGCTTTTRGGGCTTTTTCGGGTCGGGCCCAAAAATTTAACTAAAATGTGCAAAAAATTAASACCAAAGCCCGCACAAATTTTGAAAAAATCGGGCCCGGCCCAATTTCGGACCGCAAATTCTTGTGGTGGGGCCGCAATTTTGGGACAGGCTTGGTTTGATCACCTTTTACCGTAAAATAAAATAATAATAGGTAAAAACATATACATTTGATCCGCGATCCGATTGATCCGATCCYAAATTTCGGATATCGTTTGTGGGGAGGTCGTTGTGGTAGTTTTGTTGGATTTTGGGTCGATTGGTGGTTGTAGGAAGTGGCGATGATGCAATTTGGGGCTCGTTTAGAGATGGTGGGGTTGTGGCGGTGCTCGATTGGAGGTGGTGGGGTCGATGGTTGCAGTGGTGGTGGTGGTGCTTGGGGTTGGTGGTGCGGTGGTGTTAAGGGAGGGAGAGTGGTGGTTAGTGAGATTAGTTTATGTTTAGGTTTGAAATTATTTAAGATTATAGATTGATAATGTTGATTAGGGTAGTTTAATTAATTATGTTTTAAATATTTTAGTAAGGGTAAAATAGACAATTTATAGGTTAAAACTTACCAAAATTAGAAAAAAAGTTTGTTGCGTTTATTGTGATATATCCTAAAATGGAATTTTTCGGGTTTTTTTTATACGAAGGAAGTACATTTATTTATCATCAACTATTGTGTATATATTAAATCATTTTTTATGTGATAAACAAAAGGTATTTATAAAAGAAAATTWTTTTGTGACAATYTCTATAAGTTTTTTTTGACATGAAAACTAATAAATTTCATTAATGTTGAAAAACCAAACGACACTTACAATCCAATTCCGTAGAAACTAAGTGACAAATACAAATCCACTTATCCAAAAAACGAAATACATCGTACGATTGTTCCAATTCTAGAACAAATAAAGCCTTAAAGAAAACCTTCATTCGAAACAATACCATTTGTGAGTTCGCGCGTATTCGGCATAATAACTGATGTATGTCAYGGTAATTGGATAACCATGCTTGTTGCGTCACTTAAATATCTCCAACAATCGAACTGAAGCGGTGGGATCTTCACAATCAATGAAACRCATAACCTATAACTCATAACAATTAACTCCATAGATAAAATCTAGGAAGAAAACTACTAAACAAAGACCAAACAAACTAGAAACCACCAAAAGGGGTAAATTTATTAGGCAAAACACAAACACCCAAGAGGCATAGTATTCAAACAAACTATTGCACGCTAGAACCGCTCACCGCCAACGAAAGAAAACTAAACAGTAAAACTACTCCCTCCAAGGGGCCTAAGAACTGTTCCAATCCATAAACAGACCAAACCCAGTCACCACTTCCGGAATTGAGACTCGTGAAGGCCCGAATCCCATCGATCTCCCGCGAGACGAACGACAGTCGAACACGATAACGGGTGGTGAATATCCACACAAACACTTTGGCCAACAACAACAATAAATAACCAAATAAAAAAGAAAAACAAAGAGAACAAAATAAAGCCTAAACGAACAATGCTCTGCTTCACTCTGTATGCACGTCAACAAAACAACTTTGACGCCGAAACCCTAACCACGAACCACCAAGGGCTGAGCAGTCGAACCAAGACCAATCCCYATAGGCACTAGCCTTCACCCAACACAAGCGTTCCCCGACGAGTCGGAGGAAACCCACGCGAAACCGRTTGTGTCGCACCCCGAAATGAAACAAWGTAAGGAAAAAGAGAGAGGGATTCGCCGGCCACAAGGAGAGGTCGCAGCCCTTCCCCAGTCGGCGAGCCCCTACCAACGGGAAATAGGGATGGAGCCGAGGGAGAGGCGAAGGGGTAGCGAGAGGGAGGAAGAGAGAAATAGGGTTACGACTTTGTGAATGAAAGTTACATTGTGTATAAGTTATTAACATATCAAGTGATAAATCACATCATTTTTTTTGTATTATTCAATTGTTGCTAAAAAGAATTGAATTAATTTCTTTAACATAACTCCTTCATATCTCTTACCTATCGATCATGAATAATAAAAAAAAATCTTCATATTCACGTTTTACAAGTATTTTTCCCTAAAAAATCTTCATTATAAACAAGTTTTATACTTCCTTCGTATCAAAATAAACGCAACGATTTGACACTTTTTCTCTCTACTTTATGTCAAATCGTTGCGTTTATTTTGATACASAGAAAGTAAATAAATTTAATGAATAAATCGTGCATCGCAGAAGAATTAATCTAGTTGAATATCAATTTGCAGTGCAAAGCTTATGGGACAATACATTACAAAAAGTTTTTACAAATTCTAAACTCCATTTGTTATATGTTTCACCATAGGTCCACAAATTACAACATAAAAGAATGAGAAACAGGTTTGGGTTTAGAAAGAAGATACTCCGTAGAAAAAGAAGACAAGGAAAAGAAAAAGCAAAGAAAAAGAAAGAAAAGGCAAATGGACAATTATGGATTTAAGGAGATCCAAAGAATTAAAAATAAAAATCCAAACCAGTCATACTTGGATTCACAGTAGTATGCACCAAAAAGTCACACTGACGTACTATCATTTTGTGGGTCCCACTAGGTCCCATGACACCTTTGGGATCCGTGAAGCTACTCTTCTTTATTCTTCATAATGTGGGTCCCCCCTACCACATCCCACTCCCTCGCCTCCTTCTGATATCATCGCCGCTCACTTTTAACCGTTTGATTGAAAACGATTTTCTTAATTAAAAAAGAAATTCAATAAAAACAAAACCAAAACGCTCTTTCTTGTTCTTTTTCTCTCATCCCTATATGTTTGCTCACACTCATATTTTTCCACTCTTATTACAAGAAAAATAAAACCCAGAAAAATCCAACATTTAATTTTGGAATTTCTTTTTTGGGATTACATGATTTTTTTTGGATATGTGATGATTTCATTATCTTACAAATTCCGCTAATTGCTGATTTTATCTGGTATCAAATAATAAACAGAACAAGTAGTAGTAAACAAGTGAGTATTATTTTGTTTTTGGTACCTTACTTTGCTTTCAATTTACGTGCAAATACGACATTACTTGCTACATTTCGTAAGGCTTCGGTGACTTCCTTTCAAGATTAAGCATTGTGTTGCATATTAGTATTATCTCAAATTAAAGGGTATGTTTTTTTCTTTCTCATTTTTATTTATTGAGATTGAGAAAAAAAGGAAGAACTGTTTTTCGTCGTCTTTTTTTCTGCGATTTTGCTCTGTTTTTTGATTCTGGGATTGTGGGTTTTGTCGTTTTTTGCCGCTTCTTTAAAAGTAATTCTTTGACCATTTTTTAGATCTTTGGTTTTTATTTTGTATATTTTTTTGGTTATTGATTTTGGAAATGTTGTGGAATTGAGTCCCAGATTATCAGATACTGGTATGAGTAGTTTCTTGATTATGGATTCTTGTTTTTTTTTTTTTGGCTTTGTAATGCCTTAATTGTGTTGCCCATTGCTGAAATTACCTGCATTACGCGAATTTCAATTAATTTCGTCAGTTTTGCAATAAAAAAATTGCTTTTTTTTTGGGGTCTAATCAATGATGTGTTCTGTTAGACCCTCCTAACTTCTAAGTATGTGTAACGGTAATTACTAATTACGAAGAAGAAAACTATGTAATTGTTGTTTTTCCTGTCAAATAGAAAAAAAGCTGTAATCGTTTTTGTTGTCCCATTAGAAAATTTATTAGAAATGAATGAATATATGTGTTTAATTTGCTATAGTTTTTAGGAAAATTATAATTTTATTTTATCTTGCAATGTGTTGGCATTAATCAACTGTAATGTGTGATCTAGAAGGTACATTTTCAACTTTTCTGATTTTTTATACTTCTCTTGAGCTACTGGTATGGTCTGGTATTGAGAGATCTGCTTGTGTTATACTATAATGTCGGTTATGAACTGTATGTATATTTTGGAGATGCACACTTACAGTAATTGGATCTCATGATTCTGTTTATCATCAATGTACATGATGCTACTTTAATTTCTTGCTAAGGGATATCATCAATGTACATGACAAGCTGTTAAGTTTTAACCTTGCGCAATTGTATGATAATTTGTTGGCAGACTATGAGCTGACACCATGCCTCCAAGGGGAGCATCAAGAAATGAGAGTTCATCTTCTGGTGAAAATGCGCACAGTTTGGAGTGCAGGACTTCAAGACAGCCTCAACCATCAAGGTTTGCAAGGGAGAAGCCTTTGTCCCCGCGAGTTGGTCAAGGTTCCATGTTCAAGGATAAGGCCGTAAAGTTGGAGAATTTCATTCGGCCTCCACATTCGGATTRGCCTTTTGAGTTGGTAAAGAATGAGAATAATGTGTTTGTTGTCCAAACAAAGTCGAGTAGTAGTCAACAACAGTCTAGTAAGGAGGAGGAACTGGTCAAGTATATGTCCAAGGTGCCTGGTTTTCTTCAAAGAGGAGAAAAGGTCCAAGATAATAATGCCTTGAACTTTGGTGTTCTTGATTGGGGTCGCCTTGAGCAGTGGAGTCACAAACGTGAAAAGACCTCTGTGGMTGAGAGAACCGCCAGACCTCCCACTGGAAGAACTGAGGCTTCATCTGCTATGGCTAGAACTGAGGCATTAGCTGAGTCAGGGGACCAACCTAGTACTTCTAAAAGTAAATCTGTCCATACAGTTGATTTTTCTCCGGTTGTTAGACCTCTTAGTGGAAAAGCGTTGAAGTCCGCAGATTTGAAAACTTCATCAGATAATTTGTTAGGTGAGAAGCAGCAAACTTGCAAGGAACATTCTTCTATGTCTAGAGATCCTGTAAATTTGAAGTCTGCCAAATGCAAGGAAAAGAATTCAGGTCACATTAGTACTGTACCGAGGGGGAAGTCATCGTCGCATTTTAGTACGAGTAATTATGATCGTGAGGGCAGTGGATTTAGCAATTCAGATGAAGCGCTGAAATTTTCTGAAGACATTGAAAAACTTAACCTTGATCTTTCACATCAGCCTTGCTCTGGCAAGGAGGGCATTGTTCTCCTCTTGCCCAAAGATTTTTCTGAATCTGGAAACTTAGAGATGCACCATAGAAKAAGAGCATCACTTGATGGCAAATCTGCTGGGCATAACTGGGGTAGCTTCTCCGATTTATTCTCTGTTGATGAGATCCACTCAGATGAATCATTTTCTGATAACCCACATTCTTGTGCGCCAAGTCATGCTGTTGAGATTGAGAAGGAATTAGATGCAAAGCTTGATAATTTGATAAAAGCTCAGGGTATTGAGACTCCAGTTCATGGATCAGATWTGTCTTTGCACAGTGGACCAGATCAAAGTGTTCATCGCTTTTCAACTGAAATGTCAGGCGATCATTCGAGGCATAGGCGATTTAGCTTTGGCATGCCTAGGATGACAAGAAGCCTCAGTTTTAGAGAANGATGGCAAATCTGCTGGGCATAACTGGGGTAGCTTCTCCGATTTATTCTCTGTTGATGAGATCCACTCAGATGAATCATTTTCTGATAACCCACATTCTTGTGCGCCAAGTCATGCTGTTGAGATTGAGAAGGAATTAGATGCAAAGCTTGATAATTTGATAAAAGCTCAGGGTATTGAGACTCCAGTTCATGGATCAGATWTGTCTTTGCACAGTGGACCAGATCAAAGTGTTCATCGCTTTTCAACTGAAATGTCAGGCGATCATTCGAGGCATAGGCGATTTAGCTTTGGCATGCCTAGGATGACAAGAAGCCTCAGTTTTAGAGAAMGTTCGGTTCAACCTCTACCAAGCTCTACACATGTGACTGCAAAGTCTGGTCCTGCTAAACCTGAGTGTACCACCAGCAGTGAGTCTCAAAACAGCAGTAAAGCAAATAATGAGGTAAGAGCCAAGGCTAGTCCTTTAAGGAGGTTGCTAGACCCGTTCTTGAAGTCCAAAGTTGCAAACCTATCTAGTGAACAGTCAAATAACTCGAGAYTGAAACCACCAATTGCTACAATACATGTGCCAGAGAATGTGAAACACAAGACATTAATTGTCAAAGCACTTTTACATCTTACAGTTAAAAGTGGTTTGCCTTTGTTCAAGTTTGTGGTTGAAGAAAACAATGAGATATTGGCATCCACGGTGAAAAGTTCAGGCACACTTGGAAAGGTTGATATCAGCTGGTTATACACTTTCTATTCTGTTCAAAGAATCAGTAAGAAGAGTGGTGTGTGGAAAAACCAGAAGGTTAAACCTTGTGGATTCGGGTACAATGTTGTGGGTCAAATGAAGGTTTCAGAACCTCATTTGCCAAGCTGGTACGAACAGAAACCTGAAGACAAACACATGGTGAAAGAGTCTGTCTTGTATAATGTTGATGTAAGCAAGACAGACGCCACAACTTCAGAATTGAAGACCAGCAGAGAGCTGGCAGCCGTAGTTGTGAACCTAAATGACTCGTTTCCTGAGTTTGAAAATGAAAAATTGGGCCGTGTAGTAGCAATACTTCCTGGTGGAGACCATAGCTTGCCTCGTGATGGGGTGCCTTCATCTTTGATTAATCGATGGAGATCTGGGGGAGCATGTGATTGTGGAGGATGGGATATTGGGTGCAAGTTGAGGATTCTTACAGACAAAAGGCAACACCACAAGTTTCTACAATTTGAGTGTGATCTTTATGACCAGGTTAGTTTCGTAAGTCTTTGGTTATTGGTTATATCTCATGTTTCATTCTCTTTCTAACAGTCCTTTTGTTAATACTTGGTTCAGGGAGAAGTGAAGCAAAGCAAACCGTTCTTTAGCGTGATCCCTCTTCGAGATGGACTATTCTCGGTGGAATTTGATGCTGAAATTTCATCATTGCAAGCATTTTCGATATGTGTTGCAATAATCAACAGTTGGAAACCAGCATACTCTACAGATGCAACTGGCCAGGTTAAATTGAAGCAGCAGTTTGATTCGATGACCATSAAAAGTGAAGGCCCTGAAAAGCTTGCTCCGCATCCGCCTCTCTCCCCTGTCGGGAGAGTGTAAGTTGAGCTAATAGTTTAGTTTTGTCTTGATGTAGTTGGGTAGATAGTATCCCCATGTTTGTATCCAGTATAAAATGTTAAGAACCTTTTTCAGTAGTATATCACTAATAAAGGGTATACATGTGCATAAGGTTAGTTTAATTACTAAATCATAGGCTTGTTAGCTGATCTTTAATTTACTTTTAAAGACTTGGGGCTCGACATGCTGTTAGGTAAAGTTGGCCTAATATATTAATTGAGGTGACAAGCATTTTGTCATGAATTTGAGCCATTTAATCTCATGAAATCATACTGAGTATAAGACATGAGAAAATCAGTAGCTGGCCTTCTAAGAAGCAAGAGAGTTAAGCATGATACACCCAATTAATATATGGTTAGCTGATCCAAGTAAGCTGCTCCGTATTGCACATTTACAACCCATTAATTTCATGCACATGACAGATTGACAGGACTAAATATGGCATAACCCTCCAACGCTTTCGTATTTCAATTGTCTGATGCGGAATACTCCATGTTCTACTTAATGCTGTCATTTAACCCAAACCTAGAAGAACATTTTACAGTGAGTTAGTTAGAGCCTTAGAGGAGGAGCGCTGACTGCAAACAAGGTCATGAAATGTTTTCTGTTGGTTGATGGAATTCATTCATTTTTGTATGGTTTCCTGGTTGGTCTCCTACGGGCCAGTTTACTTCAGCTTAATTTCAGTTCAGTTCAGTTCATTTTAATTCAGTTCAGTTCGGTTCAGCTCAATTCAATTCAGTTCTGTTCAACTTAATTATTTTGTT
>SNQN01009485.1:14039-25212 GCA_008642245.1 Bassia scoparia
TACTAATTTGATATTAACGATAATGATGATAATAATAAATAATAATAATAATTATTATTATTATTATTATTATTATTTTATTATATTATTATTTATATTATATTATTAATAATATTAATCCTAAGTTAAACATTTCAATTAATATCATTAATCCAAACTTTCAAGTTATATTATTAATCAATTATTTAAATAATAAAATATTAATCCAAAGATTTACTCCGTATTATTAATAATAGTTATATATAAAGTTATAATATTAATCCAAAGATATACTCTATATTATTAATAATAGTGACTAATTTCCACAACGTTTTCCAGAAATAGCTCAAAAACTTCGTGTCCCAATCACTAACAATCATCTTAGGTACCCCATGTAAGCGTACTACATCACGAAAATAGAGCTCGGCCACATGCATTGCATCATCTATTTTGTGACAATCTATGAAATGTGCCATCTTGGAAAATCTACCTACTACGATAATTATAGCATCCTTGCCTCGCTGCGTACGAGGTAAACCCACAAATAAATCCATGGAAATATCCTCCCAAGYAAATTCGGGTGTAGGTAACGGGGTGTAAYGTCCATGATGAAAGACACTAATCGCATTTTGGCAGCTAGCACACCTCGACATCACTTGTTGAACATCCGCGTGCATCTTGGCCAATAAAAGTACTCTAGTAAGATAGCGAGGGTTTTATTGATGCCGAAATGCCCAACAATGCCCCTCTCTAATAATCAATTTCTTAACTAAACATTTTGGAATGTAAAGTTGGTTACCTTTGAAAAGGAAAACGTCCAATAAGGTGTAGGAGCCCGATGAACCCTTGGAATTGTGGGATGATTGCCGCAAAATCATCATCCGTGGTGTAATATGCCTTGATCAGTTTGAAGCCCAATAATCTGCAATTTAGCATTCCAAGCAAGTTGTAACGCCTCGATGGCGCATCTGCAGCGATGTTCATTTTGACCCTTTGTATTTTGAGGAGAAGTTGAAGGATTGAAGGAATTCTACCCACTTAGCATGTCGTTGGTTAATCTTTTGCTAGCCATGAATGTATTTCAAAGCTTCGTGATCTAAACGCCACGAAGTTGTTTACCAATAATGACTCCGATGATCTAGGGCTCGCACTATAGCATAGAATTCCTTGTCGTAAGTAGAGTAGTTGAGTTTAGATTCTCCTAATTTCTCACTAAAATAAGCAATGGGTCACTTCTTTTGGATTAGCACAGCTCCAATGCCAATTCCACTTGCATCGGCTTCAACTTCGAATGGGTTGGTAAAATCGYGCAACGCTAATATTGGTGCTTCGCATAGCTTCTGCTTGATCGTCTCGAAAGCTTGTTGTGCTTCTTTGGTCCAAATAAAATTACCCTYGTCTTTCTTTAAACAATTGGTAAAAGGGGCAATGATACTAGAAAAGTTTTGCACAAACTTCTGTAAAAAGAAGCAAAACCATGGAAAGAAAGTACCTCTGTTATGCTTTAAGGCACTAGACAAGACTTGATGACATNATAATCTCCAGGGAGTTCGAGTTTGAAGGCATTGTCATTGATCTTTTCAATGAATTTGAAAGGATCATCGCTACAGGGCATCAATTTATTTTTYCGTCAGCTTGGAAATCGATATTTACGGAGATGCAGCCACACCAAAWCCCCTACTTCGAAAGCTCGTGACCTGTGGTGTTGGTTGGCTCGTTCCTTGTACATAGAGTTAACCTTTTCAATTCGTGCACGAACTTGGGAGTGTAGCTTCAGCATGGCCTGGACTTTGGGCTTAGCATTGGTGTTGATGACTTCTTCCTTAGGCAGTGGTATTAGGTCTAAAGGTAGATTGGGATTGATTCTGTAAACCGTAGTTGCATACGTAGGTGAGCGATTATATGCGAACTTGACATGAGCCAATTTGACGTCCCAATCTTTTTGTGRTCTGCTCACTAAGCCTCGTAAGAGAGTCCCTGATGTCTGGTTGGTCACTTCGGTTTGATCGTCTGTCTGAGGATGATGGGAGGTACTGAATAGGTGTTTGGTGTATGTTTAGGCAGATTTTAGTTGGACAAGCTAATCCACCTAGCTAGGATCGTGACCTGCAACTAGATGGGTTAAACTATTCGACGAAAATAATCAGAATAACAATAAACAAATGCGAAAATAGAAAGAACACACAGAGATTGGTGACGCGGAAACCCAAATCGGGGAAAAACCGCGGGTAGGAATGAGGCTACCGATCCACTATAACTTTAGCCCTGAATTGGCTCGTTTCARGATTACAAACTTGGGGAATTTTGCTAAGTATTCAATACGAATCTAAAAGATATGGAGCGTGTGAGATYTCTCTACTGATTACATTTGTTACATATTTATAATAATCAAACCCTACTAGGTCGATCTGGTTTTTGGCTGCTATTTTTGTGCCGCTTATCTCTCAACCGCTTTATCTAGCCGTTGCTCCAGGTAAGTCTATCCAGCTGCTTCCTACTTTTGCGCAAGTGGTTGCTGACTATTTCTGAGCTGCGTTTCTTGGGCTGGGCCTAGCTGAAARCGGGTACAATAGTGTACCAACTAATTTCCACAACGTTTTCCAGAAATAGCTCAAAAACTTCGTGTCCCAATCACTAACAATCATCTTAGGTACCCCATGTAAGCGTACTACATCACGAAAATAGAGCTCGGCCACATGCATTGCATCATCTATTTTGTGACAATCTATGAAATGTGCCATCTTGGAAAATCACTACTATCCGATAATTATAGCATCCTTGCCTCGCTGCGTAACGAGGTAAACCCACAAATAAATCCATGGAATATCCTCCAAGGAAATTCGGGTGTGTAACAGGGTTAAGGTCCATGATGAAAGACACTAATCGCTATTTTGGCAGCTAGCCACCTCCGACATCAACTTGTTGAACCTTCCGCTGTGCATCTTTGGCCAATAAGTATCTAAGTTAAGGATAGCGGAGGGTTTTAATTGATGCGCATGCCAACAATGCCTCCTCTCTAATAATTCAATTCTTTAACTAAACATTTGGCAATGTAAAGTTGTTACTTTGAAAAAGAAAACGTCCAATCAGGTGTAGGAGCCCGGATGGGAACCCTTGAATTGTTGGGATGATTGGCGCACATCATCAATCCGTGGGTGTATATGCCTTGATCAGTTTGAAGCCCATAATCTGCAATTTAGCATTCCAAGCAAGTTGTAACGCCTGCGATGGCGCCATCTGCAGCGATGTTGCATTTTGACCCTTTGTATTCTTGAGGAGAAGTTGTAAGGATGAAGGAATTTCCTAAAGCCCACTTAGCATGTTCGTTGGTTATCTTTTGCTAGCCATGAATGTATTTCCAGAAGCTTCGTGATCTAAACGCCACGAAAGTTGTTTACATAATGTATCCGATGCCCATCTAGGGCTCGCACTATGAATAGAATTCCTTGTCGTAGTAGAGTAGTTGAGTTTAGATTCTCCTTAATTTCTATAACAATAAGGCAATGGGTCACTTCTTTTTGGATTAGCACAGCTCCAATGCCAATTCCACTTGCATTCGGCTTCAACTTCGATGGGATTGGTAAAATCGGGCAACGCTATCATGTGGCTTCGCATAGCTTCTGCTTGATTCGTCTGCGAAAGCTTGTTGTGCTTCTTTGGTCCAAATAAAATTACTCCTATGTCTTTCTTTAAACAATTGGTAAAGGGGCAAATGATAACAAAAAGTTTTGGCACAACTTCTGTAAAAGAAGCAAAACCATGGAAAAGAAAGTACTCTGTTTATGCCTTTAAGGCACTTAGACAAGGACTTGATGAATAAAATCTTGGAGGAGTCAACAGAAACGCCTTCTCAAGGTACGATTGTAACCTAAAAAAATCAACGTGGTGACGAAGACAGAACATTTCTTCTCCTGCTTTGGCATAAACGGTTTTTACTGTTCTAGTCACTCAAATGGGTAATGTTGCTCTTCGAAATTGGGGCTTATAGATAAGAATATCGTCGAGATTATACTACAACAAAATTTCCCAAAAAATTGCTTTAATACATCGTTCATAGAGTCTCATAAAACAGTGATGGGTGCGTTTTGTATGTCCGAAAGCTGATCAAGTCCTTTAGGTATATACCTAATTTTTAGTTTACAAGGCGATCTTCCATTTCATACCTTCACACATACGCAATTATGGTGATATTCACTACGAAGATCAATCATGGCGAAAAACTGTGAGCCATGTATTCATCCAATATTCATGGAGTCGGGTATGGATATCAATGTTTTTAATTGTGATATTAATTAACCGCCGGCTATCGATGCACATACGCCAACTCCTAATCTTCTTTGGAACTAACAAAGTTAGCACTGGCACAATGGACTCATGGACTCTCGAACTAACCCTTGCCATGAGTTCTTGTATTGTCTTTGTAATTCTTATGGTCGTTTTAGCTGGTTCTATGAATACGCAGCTTCTTTGAAGAGGGGCTCCCGGCACAAGGTCGGTTGTGGAATGTTCAATCCCTCGAATTGGACTAAGCACTTCGGCAAATCACTCGAAAAATGTCTTAAAATTCGTCTATTAATTTTAAACTTGACAGGTTGTTTTCGGTTTTCTTCTTCAACCTTTCATATAATTAGCATAGAAAATTTCGTTTCGTTTAATCTCTCTCTCAAGTCCCTTGGCACTAAGCAATGTGACCATATTAGAGAACTTTTCAGTCACAGCAGTCGATCTTTAGAGGGTTTCAAGGCTATGATTTATCTCCCTGGTTCTTCTTAATTGTAGTGGAGAAGGCATATAAAGATTGCAAAAATTGATTGAGAAATGAGAATGCTAGGGCAAAATCAAACAAGAATTTGAGCTCTCTTCTCTCTCTTCTCTCCTCTTCTACAGAAGATTGAAGAAGATGAAGTTGAAAAGTCAAAAGAAATCTAAAATTCTAATTCTAATTGCTATCTAACTACTTACTCCTTTGTGTTCTCTCATCCTAATCTATATATAAAGCACAAAACAACTTCTCATAATTAAAGTTTGCCATTACTAAATACAACATGTGCTAAAAACACCTCAAGTCAAGTCAAGCATTGGTCAAAGTCACAAGTGGGGGCTGCACGTAGGCGCGGCTAGGGGCGCGAACGAGCCATGAGCGCGCACACTCCCAAAACCCTACTGGAAAATGGCTGCAGGCGTGGGCAGGAGGCGCGGCGGACGCGCGGCTAAAGCCAGGCGAGGCGCGTGTTGGGACGAGCAGAACGACCTGGGACGTGCGGAGGCTGAAACCTTTTGGAAAAATGGGGTAGCCTTGTACGATTGCACGTGCCACACGCGAGGGCAGAGGGGCGAATAACGAACCCCCAGCGCAGGCACAGGGCGGACGCTCAAAACCTCTTTGGAAGAATGGGCAACTCCTGCAAGCCGCGTGCCATGCCGCAAAGGCCACTCCTCAATGCGCGGGCGCACACTACGTGAGCTACTCAATTCAAACGCCATAGCTTCTTGCTCCGGTGATAAGATTGTAGTTCTTGTAATATACTAGCTGGATATCTCTTCGGAGTCCTACTTTCTAATTCAAAAACTCTTCTCCTATATAATCAAAGTAATACAATAAAATATGGCTCGTAAGAAGGTGTTAAGAGCAGACATTTAAGTGCTAAGGCTCAACTTAAGCAACCGCACTAAACCAACAGTAGGAAGGCCCTAAAAACATGTGCACATCTAGGAAACATGAAAATCACTCACCCAAGCTTGCAATTGAAGTGTAAACAAAGATAGAAGAAGAGAAAACTAGTGAAAACCTATAAAAAACCACTAAACACACATAAAGCTTTGCAAAACTAAACAAGTTGGAAATCAACCAAAAGGTTAGTGAAATGAATATCGACAAACACACATATTGGCCAAAATAAGGAAGAAATAAGTGCCTATGTGACCATTTTTGGCACTTATCATGATTCAAAAAGAAGTCCTTTAAGAATCTCAGTCAAGGGAAGTCTTGGAAGAACCAGAGGCATTTCAAAAAAGACTATTACTAGCACTGGTTGTTTCAAATGTGGTGAAATGGCAAATGAATCAAAGATTGTCCAGCTTCGGAAAAATGTAAAGGAGGAACAACGAGGGAAGGAAAGATAACAAAAGAAGCCATGCTTGCTACATGGGTGACGATTTCGGATTAGGTGGTGAAGCAAGGAGGAGCGAGGCTCTTGCTTGGTGTGACACAATGTTGGGGAGCGTAGACGCAGAGACAGCGCTAGGTTCTAGAAAGAAAGGTCAATGTGTTCATGGCAGGAAGCACTTTTCAAGATGAGGAACAGGTAATTATTCGATATGCCAAGATCAAATAAGGTATTGGGTAGAGATGAGTTATTTGGTTTTATACAATCTGCTATAGAAAAATGTTAAAGGTAATACTGCTTATAATGCTAACGAAGAAAAAGTTGAGAGAAGCACACGAAATTTGACTTACGTGAATGTCGTTCTTTGAGCTTGAAACTTATTTGTACAGAATTGAAAGAAAAAGTTTTTGAGCTTGAAATAAGTTTAGACTAGAAGATTAGAACTTGAGTTGCTAAACATCAGTCAGATTTTAAAAGTGAAATTTTTAATACAAACAGTGACAAAGGTTTTAAGAGATTAAACTTAGGAAGGCTGAGTTGATGGACATAAATTTCGAATTTGCTTAAACAGAAGAAGTTTTACTCTCAACATGCTGACTTAATTTTAGGCTCATAATTATATGATTGATGATGTTGAAGAACTGTTCAAAGGTATGGCCGAATAATGATCGCTTCTCATTGCTAGCACTAGTGGTGCAAATGTTGATGTTCGTGAGGTGTAGTATGAGGGTGATATGTGATTTTTTTTAAGCTGAATATTCAATTTAAAGAAAAGTATCACACTGAAGTTACTTCAAGTAATTCAAGGATGTTGAAATTGATTCTTTTAACATTTAAAATCTGAAGGTAAAAATCAATGATCTTCAAGCGAAATAATGAACAACTACAAAAAGGCAATAACATTGAAGACCGCTACTAAACCAGACTTGGATCTTGGTTTCAAGCTTAAAGGATTGAGCTTCATAGGGAAAGTTGGTCTATCTTGCCCTTGGGCTATAGAATTTAAATGAAGTTCATCTTAAGAAACTTGAAAACAAAGGAAACATGATTCTGAGCGATTGTCTAAGACAAATGAAACAGGCTGCTCGTGCTCAGAGTACTCTAAAATATTCTACTAACTCTCAACTTGGAAATTTCTCAGAGGTTTGGACTAGGGTATTCTGGTTCTAGTTCTCAACCTAGAAATGCTCAGAGTACTCTAAATATTCTATCTAACCTTCAACAAAAGGGCAATGTGAAACAAATCTAGGTTAGAAAGGACAAGAGCCCATACCATTCCTAAGAATAAGGAACCCAAGAACAATCTTGGGTTCCTAAAACTAAACCTTGATTGTTTGTAGCGGTTAGAGTGAAAAGAAAGCATATTGGTATTTGGACTGTGGTTGCTGAAGACAACATGTCTGGTGGAAATCAATTTCTTTCACTCGTAGCCTAGAAGGAGGCCAGTGTCACCTTTGGGGATAATAGCAAGGTTTATCAAAGGTTATCTAAGGGTTGGTAAGACACTTTCCAGCAATTGATAATGTTGATTTTGTTGAAGGTTTGAAACATAACCCCTTGAGTATTTTCTCACTGTGTGACAAAGACAACCATGTTGAATTTGAAACCAATCTTTTGTCATATAGTGAAACACTAAAAAAAGGAACTGGTCTGCACGGGGTTCAGACATGATAATGTTTACATAAATTATGAGTCAGATTCCTAAGACCAGTGCAACTTTTTGTGTTATTGGAGGATGACATTGGCTGTGGCATAAGAGACTATGGACATGGTAAGTTTTTCATTGCTAAAAAATTGTGTTCTCAAATGACTTAGGTTAACATGTTTTTTGTTTTTGTGTCACAGGTTTACCTAACATCAGTTTGCTGGCAGATCATATCTGTCATGATGTGATAAATGTAAGCATGTCAGTCAATCTTTCTAGCCAAAGAAGTTGTAAGCACTACTAGACCATTCGAGTTGGTGCACATGGATTTGGGTGTGGACCCTGCATGTGCAAGGTAAGAAATGGCATAGTTAATTGTTTGTTTCATAACTTGGGACATTTTTTCCTAAATTTAAAAATGAACTTTTGAAAAAATTTGATCTTTGGTAAACAAGTCCAAAACAAGATTAATATCAACGGTCTCCATTTCGCTCTGATATGGTTTGAATTTTATAATGCAGTTTTGTAACTACTGCATGATATGGTGTACTCATAACTTTTTCAGCTCCCAAAAATTCACAATCTGGAGTAGTTTGAGAGGAAAATTTACTTAAGAAGTGGCAAGAATTATGCTTCTAGAGAGTGGTTTCCCTCGAAACTTTTGGGATGAAGCTGTGAGTAACTGCGTGTTTATATTTTAAACATGGGTAATGTTGAGAGCACTTTTGAAGAAATCCTTATGAATCCCCTTAGGGGAAGAAAACTAAACATTGCACATTTACGTGTTTTTTGGGTGCAATGCTTTGTACACAATAATGATAAATCCAATTTGGACAAGTTTGACCCAAGGAGTGAGAGGCATTTTCGTTGGATACTCTTCACACAGTAGAGCATATAAATTATTCAACAAAGAACCTTGTGTGTTGAAAACGTATCCATATTTTTGTTTTTGATGAGACTAACATGTTCGCTCAGGCAAGCATGGTGGCCGCGTTGATGATGCTGTGAATTAGGGATGTATGCCGAACTTCATAGGAGTGAGGAAGGAAATGATGCTTAACTAGCCTCACCATCAACTCTCCAGAGAGGAAGAGTTTTTGGTTCAGCACAAAATATGTAGCCAGAGGTAAAGGAAGAAGAACGTGACATAGTGCTCATCCATGAAGATGATGCAGGAAGATCACTAGTCCAGCAGCTGACCATATCAAAATGAAAATGACATAGGGGGCACCAGTACATAAGACAGGCTCACATTAAAAGGCAACAATCATGTAAACTTTGATAACGAACAAGTCTTTAAGTGTAAGCCTCTCACCCCAGCCGATCTTGATTATTAGTGATATTAAAAAGGAGTGCACGACTATGAATTCCTACTTTAAAAACTTTTTGTGCGTTCTTATTCCTTCCTTCAATGATGAACAACTGACTATAAAGTGGCCTAACAGATCCAGTTTTGGTTTATCAATGCAATATAACTCAACCAATTGAGGAAATCAAGTTTGGCATCTTGAATCCAGGAAGGAAAATATGTCTGTTATTGGAACAATGGGTATTTGAAACAAATGGATGATTCCCGGTATTATAGTAAAATAATTAAGCTAGCTAGTGTTTCAAGGGTTTAATCATAGGAGTAATTTATTTATGATGAAACCTTTTTCTCCATTAGCCAGGCTTAAAAGCAATTAGGATTTTAATTACGTTTGTTGCCCACATGAACTTCAACTCTTTCAAATGGACTGTTAAGACAACCTTTCTTAATGGCTATTTGAAAAAGATGGTTCCCATAGTGGAACAACCACCTGGATTTGAGGATAGTGAACTTGCCAACCAATGTGTTTTAAACTTGACAAAGCTCTTTATGGTCTCAAACAAAGTTACTAGAGCATGGTATGAGAGACTTTCCCAAGTTTTCTTCTAGAAATTGGCTGTAAGAGAGGCTCCGATTGCAAGACAGCTATTGTTAAGAGACAAGGAAACTGATCTGTTAGTGGTTCAGATATATGTTGATGATATTTTTTTTCAAAGCTGCTAATCTATTTGTGTCACGAGTTTGCAGATTTTGATGAAAAGTGAATTAAAGATGAGTATGATGGGAAAACTTGGATTCTTCATAGGCAGCTTTTTCATCAATGCAAACTAAGGATGGAATCATGATCCATCAACAGAATATCTCAAGGGAACTACTGAAGAGATATGGTGCTTGAGGACAACAAATCCTTTGAACCCCTATTAACCAACTTCTACAAAATTGAGCCTTAATAAGAAGAAAAAAGATGTTGAGGGTAAGCTGTACCGAGGTATGATTGGCTCATTATTGTACTTGACAGCAAGTAGGCTAGATATAGTATTTTCAGTAGGGTTGTGTGCTAGATTATAAAGCAACCCTAAGGAATCTCACCTAAAGGCTYCCAAGAGGATTATGAGGTATCTTAATGGTACTGATGATCTATGTCTGTGGTATCCAAAAGGAAGCAGTGTGAACCTAATTGGATACACAGATGGTGACTTTGCTGGTTTTATATTGGACAGGAAGAGCACTTCTAGAAWGGCCCACTTCTTAGGTTCTTGTCTCATCTCATGGGGATCTAAGAAAKAAAATTATATGGCATTACCTATAGCCAAGTCTGAGTACATTGCAACTGCTTTGTGTTGTGCTCAGCTCTTGTGGATAAAGTCACAAGTAAAGGATTTTTGGGTCTGTTTCAGAAGTGTTTCCATTTTATGTGATAACAATAGTGTATTTAATATTTCAAAAAATCCTGTCCAACACTCTAAAACCAAGCATATTGAGATTAGACAAAATTTTCTAAGGAACAATGTTGAGAAAGGTAATGTTGAGTTGGAGTTTCGCAGGTCAGAATATCAACTAGCTGACATATTTACAAAACCTTTGAGCAGAGAAGTCTTCATCAAGCTTCGTACCATGTTGGGTATGATTAAAATTAGACAATGAGCTCTTAGGTCTTGACTTACCCCCTTTYGCTAGTCAAATGATGTCTTCTTTGTATATATTCTTTTTGTTTGTACATGCCTTTTCTTTTCTTTTTCTTTCTGCTTTTTAGGGCTCACAAAATTCTTTTGCGATGCTGAACTGATCAAACAAGTACTCAAAGTACACAGGCACAAGTCTTGAAAAAAGGGTATGTTTGCAAAGACTAGTGGCAAACCGCATAGGAACCAGTTTCTTGAGGCGATTAATTTCTAAATATTTTATTCTAATTTCAACCAAATTCAAATTTTGGAATTAATTACAAAGTCGGCTGTAATTATGGCAACTGCCATTTGTAAGAACGGATAATTGTTCAAATTTCTTGCGAAATATCTGTTGCTTTTCAATCTTGCCTCAGTATATATATTTTGCATGTGATCAAATATTTTCGTCTTCTTTTTTATCAAACACTTTCCATTTTTCTTTCTCTCACTTGCGGTTATATATATATAT